>QMIH01001543.1:126034-146584 GCA_003987875.1 Clarias batrachus | reverse complement strand
TTTATTTATTTATTTTTTATTTATTTAAAGATGACTGGAGTGGTGATTAATCAAAAGTAAACCTATTCGATTACCTGAATCCGGATGTAGCTCATTTTTTATTTTCCAGGCTACAGGCTACCAGTAATAGATGTGTTTTATTGGAATTGGTAGTTCAAGTCAAATCGGGACTTTGTGTGCAGAATAACAGGACACAGTTCTGAGAGCAAAAACTCTCTTTATTTCTCTATATAATCCCCTGTTACACTAATGTACTTATCCCAGCTTTTCACTAGAGCTAGGACACCATCAAGGTAGAAGGTTTTCTCAGTACGCCGGAGCCATGATCAGACTGGCTGCTTCGCATCTGAAACACCGGCCTCCCAGGAACTCCTTTAATGGCCCAAACATGTGGGAGTGTCTCGGAGTGAGATCAGGACTGTACGTGCAAGTGGTGTGGGTGAAGGATTGTGTGTTCAGTTCATGTAGACAGCAAGTTGCCAAGAAGTTATCCATTGATTTTCAAGGATCAGATGTTAAACTTGTRCTGTGCTTGAACCCTACTGTAAAAGGTCAATCGCTTGTACGCCTTCAATCCCTCAACTTTTTTTTTTTAAACAGCATACATATGATCACACAAAACTGGACAGGATGCAGCTGGACTTTTTTAAATCTTTGAATAGTTGTATTTTTGGTCAGCCTGTGTCCACTCTCGCCCTTAGATTCCCGCTATTTTCGCTAGCAGGACTGGATCCTGATGTATCCTTCTCCTATCGAAGCTTATGATTATGTGTGTAAAGAGTGGTTATCTGCGTTACTGCATCCTGTCAGGCTGTCTCATCGACTAGCTGTTTCTGGCTTCAGGACTGGATGCTTTTTGTTTTCTGTCCCATTCCCAACTTTTTTTTTAAATACTTAAATTCAAACAATTTTTTCAAGCAAATCCAGCTTCTGTTTGACTAATTAGATGTTCATCTGCACAGAGCTTGAGAAATTCTCACCTGTGTTAACAAACGTTTGACTCATCCTTTACATCCTTCACAGTCGACATGATGAGGACAGGAGCACGGAGTGACTACAGGAAGTTCAGCATGACGTATAACCACTTCTCTGTAAGAAGACCACGAAAGCATGGTTTACACAACGAGGATATTTACGCTGAAATATATCCGGCAGCACTGTGACGTTGACGCCTCGTCACGCCTTCTGTCGTGTCCTGAGACGCACCTTTTCATCTTTAAGGGCGGATGTCATTATAGTTTAATGGCATTGTATTTTTGGCAGGTAGTAAAGTTTTCATGTTGAATTTATGGCCCTGGCCCTCATTTCACCCCACCAGTGGGTTTGAGCAGCAGAGCAATACTGGCATCCAGTGGCTGAAGTCACAGTAATACATTATACTGTAGGTAGTGTTTGGGTCTTAGCTTCTAATCAAATGTAAAAAGAGTTTAAACAGAGTTTAATGTTAAAAAAAAATGATAATAAAATAAGCAACAATTGATCAATGGTACTGTATATGGTATACAGGGTTGCAGCGGGTTGGAGCTTGTCCCAGGAGACTTCGGGCATGAGGCGAGGTACATCCTGGATGGACACACACATATATACACACACTCATATGCTCATGCACAGGCAATTACAGATGCTAGTCTTTGGACTGTGGGAGGAAACCGGAACACCTGGAAGAACCTCGCTAAGAACATGCAAGAGAACCCTTGACAGTGCTAACCACTAAGTCACCATGCCCACTCATTGTTCATTTTACTGTATGTTTGGGCAAATTTTTAGCCATTCATTGGAACCTGAGACTCTCCATAATGAAGAGTCACAGGAGAATGAGTTTTCTTTTCTTTTTGATTTGGTTCTTTCAAGTTAACCACTTTAAGCAAACTCAAATAAAGAGTAACAAGCAGAGATACAAACATCAACACCAATGATCTGTTCTTTAAGAAAACTTTGTTTTTCAGGAAGTAATATGCCTCATGCCCCTCAAGAAAGTTTGGAGTTTTTCAGAATGAGGGTGTGGAAAGAACAATGACACCTGTCACATCCCCCACCCACACACTCACACACCCACACACCCAGACAGATCTACAGTATGCTTATGAGATAGARCGGTTTCAGTCTTAAGAAACTTCCTCATAGAGCAACAAGTACTGCACTACATACAGTGAGGTATGTACAGTATGTGTACCTTTCCATGTGATGTGTCTTATACTAATCTTAGATACAGTTCAGCTCTATCTTATATACTGTATAGCTGCTGTATAGTTTATCTGTATTAGATACAGCTCAGCCTATCCATGTTGTATATACAGTAAGTTTGTGTTTGATCTGCCCTGATAATATTTACATGTGATACTGTTGGTACAAACGTATTCATAAATGATATATGATAAATGATATATGCATTTATTTTACGATGGTTTAGTTTGTGAAATTATTTAGAAGAAATCCTTATGAGAGTGATTCGTCTGCTATCTTGGTAGTAAATAAATTAAATCAACTAAGGATTATTAATTCTGATTTATCATAAATAAATAAAAAACATTTCAAGAAGACTTTAATTCAATGTAATGTTCATGGTCAAATAATACTATTCAGGTAACCACCATTATCACCATCGAAACAAAGTGTATTGTTTAGTACAACAGTTTTGTAGTTTGGACAAAATGTTTAAACGATTTAAGCTTTCACAGTTCTTCCAAGCAATGTTAAGGTTTAAAGCCGAAAGCAGGACGGATGACATTTCTGATAAAAGAGCGATTGACAATTAACATGCAAGTGCAAGACTGTAAGTCGTAAATATTACTAAACACTTCAAGCACAGTATGGTGATGAGACTCTTAACTGCAGTAAAACATAGAATTGGAGCAAATGTTTTAAAGAAGGTCACAAATCCGTAAAGGACATTCTTAGCCGAGATGGCTTGGCGAGTGGAGCGCCTTTCAAATCAATGGATAATTTGTYACCAACTTGAACAAAAGACGCATTAGTCTGTGGGAATTCTATATCCAGTTGTTSATCAACACCACTTGCACATTACAGGAACTCGGTTCAGAGTTGTTGCCACCTCTCCCACATAGTCCTGACCACATGTTTGGACCATAGTCAAGCCACATGTTTGGMCCAGCAGAAAAGTTGRAATAAACAATAAATGTAAAWATGAGATTATGTTCAACTTTTTGCACTTAGCCCCGCCTTGCTGAATGTCGTAATTATTCGTCTTCACTTTCTTTGACTTTGCAACCACCTCCCAAACCAAAGCTGGAAATTCCAGTAGTGCCATAAAGGTGACTCGACATCTTATTCTGATTTAATTTGTTTACACAGTGCTTGCCTGGGGGGAAGGCTTGTACTCATCATCAGTCAGACTTGCATACTCAGCACGAGCCTGGACAGATTCAAACTCCTCACCTGTTGTTCAATATTGGAAACGGTTTTCTGTCACAGTTGGAATTAAATAGATTTGTGGCAGAGGTTTTGTGTTAGGGGATTTTAATTTAGGTCCACCCTAAATGTAAGGATCTGCAGTAGGAACCAATAAACTTGTGAAGAAAAACTGGAACCGCAAAGTCAGAAACCTATTGACATGATGCTCATCCGAAAATAATCCAGGAGTGCAGTCAGAGCCTTACATCAAACCACATGCACATACAGTGCAACYTTTACAGCTTTCATTACAGAGAAGAAACATATGCATTTGGTAATGCATTGAAGCAAACACAACAACACTCCATCAATACAGCTACAACTTCTGCAACTGAAAGTCATTGTTGCTTTACAGAATAGTTGTTGCAATAGYTCTCTGGTGACTCATTTGATCAAAACAACTAGATCTGTGACACACCTTAAAAGAAAAAAAAATAACATCCATGTCATTTGCAAAATACTGAAATAATTAAAGACATTATTGATACACTTTTCTCCTGTGATTTCCTGAATTTTAGATGGACTTTTCGACAAAAACTCTGGCAAAGGGCTGCTTTGGAAAAGTCTATAAGCAAAAGTTCGGAGACGCCTGGGCCGCGTTGAAGAAAGTGCCCCTGGACATGATCACCAAGGAACAGCTTTCCAGAGAATGCCTTGTTTATGAGTGTGTAAAATTATAATACCTCACACATATTTTCTTACAACTATTTAGATGATTTGCAAAACAATTGTTCTTTCTTGTTCTTCAAACTGCAGAAAAGCACACCACAACAATGTTGTGAAGCTCCTCGGGAAGCCATGGCTGGAAGACGGAAAGTGGCACATTCCTCTAGAGTTCGTCTTCGGGGAGGATCTTGAGACGGCCATATTTAACGTACAGCAATCTAAAATACAGGTATGTGTTGAGAATGAAATGAGATTTCAGAAAGTGTATGATRGTATGTACCATATGATTAAATTGCTACTGAATGTTTTCCTGACAGCTGACTCCATTAGTGAAGGTTAACATCATCACTGGTATGTGTGAAGGCTTGAACTTTCTACACAGCAAAGACATCGTCCACCAGGATCTCAAACCAGACAATATCATGGTGAGTGCAAACATAGGCTTCAAGAAATGCAATAATTAACCAGATCTACCCAGTATCTTAAGGACCAATGTATAAGAATTTACTGTAAATGGAGGATGGTGGCCTGGCGGCATAGCKGTTAGAGCTGTGGCCTGCAGGGTCAAAGGTTCAACTCCCGCCTTGGGAATGTGTGTGGTTGGAGTTTGCATGTTCCCCACTTCCCATTCGTGGGTGCCCTGTTTTCCTTGTTCTTGCCCTGGTTCACAGTACAAAGACAACCAGATTTTGATGATTGACATTTTCACATTTCTCATAGTGTGTGTGTCTATAATGGATTGGCCAGGATGTACTCTGCCTTGTGCCCTTAGTCCACTGGTATAGGCTTCAAGGCTCTTAGACCCTTTATAGGAAAAGCACTATACGGAATGAGTGAGTGTATAACCCAAACCAATTTTAATTATATATATTTTTTATTTTCATTCCACTAGATTGAGCACGGATCTCATCGCCCTGTGATCATCGACATGGGTCTGGCGAAATTCTTCAAAAATGGCTTAAGCTCTGCAGTAAACTTGGGCAATGAGGCCTATGCTGCTCCTGAGATCCTCCTAGGAAACGTTCGAGACAAACGTTCAGACGTGTGGGCCATGGGCAAAATCAATGCTGAACTCTGCGCAAGAGTCAGACTTCCAACACGTGCCGTGACTCCCTTCAAGATTAAAGAGTGTCTGAAGGACAATCCTTACTGTAGCGTCATTTCCAGGATGGTGGTGATAAGTGCGCCAGAGAGAGCCACCATGTTGGGAGTAATTGGAGAGATCCGACAAATTGGGGCAAATCACGGGGCAAATCACGGGGCAGGAGCAGGAAGACAGCATCTTGGTTTGGGTGCACAAGCCCGTCCCTGGGGAACAGGGGGTGCTGATTTGGGTGTGAACCATAAATGGCGCCCACCGACTCCTTTTCCAGCAGAAGCGAAACACCAGGATGTACCTATTGAACGCAACCGCAGCCCGTCTCCACGGCCTCACGCTTTAGCTCCTGTTAACACAAAGGTATTAGTCAATCAGTTCCCGCAGATCTCCATTCCTTGTCCCTTACCACAAGACGGGACGGTGGTTCATCGTTGTTTTGATGATGAAACTGGACAAATGGAGATTAAACAAATAGTCACCAGGCACGGCAAGGTTGTTAAGTATGAGGATGTAAAAATTACCAAGTGACATCTACAAGATGATGTGTACAAATGATTTAATTATTTAACTCTCCAGGTCACTGGGTTGTGATCCTGAAGTCTTAAGTGTTACAGTTTAACCTTGGATTGCGAGCATAAGGCGTTCCATAAACATGCTTGTATATCAAATCACTTGTATATACAAGTGAAATTCCTCATAAGAAATGATGGAAACTTTGATGACCCAAAATATTCATATAAAAATATTTTATATAAAATATAAAGTGAAAATAAAACAAATTAGCCCGCACTTTACCTTTCAAAAGAATCATGACTGGTTTAAGATGAAAGAAGGAGCAGAAGCAGCATGCGCACACACGCACATACACACAAACACACGCGTGCACACGCACACACACACAAAGGGAATCACTCGTCTCTGAGTCTCTGGTTACTCTAATATTCTTGTTTTTGTGTAACTTCAAAAAGGGACCTCTCTAATGACACTTGCTTTTGCCTCATTTTTTAGGATTTCACGAAAATGTGACACGCACACACGTGGTCACAACGTTATATTAAACAGTACACTCGTGAGTATATGGGTCATGCAAGCGTGACTGGAATGGGAGACAATTACCCACAATAGCTCAGTGAGAGAAAGAGAGAAGAACCATTGGCWCAGCTGTGATGCTTGGCAGTCAATGCATATATGTATTACAGTACTCGTATATCAAGACCTCGCTTGTTAAAAAACTCATTTCAAACTCTTGCTCGTCTTGCAAAACGCTTGCAGAATAAATTACTCACAATCCAAGATTCCACTGTATATATGTATTTTGAGCAGTGAATATTAGGTGTATATGGTGAATAGCATTGGTTTTACACTGTATAGTGAATAAAATATCCATCCATTGAAAAGACTGCACRTAACAGAATCCATCACAAAAGTAATACAGGAGTACAKAACAAGAGTAATGAGAAAAGATTACAGGTGGTAGATTTCAAATCTTGATGCTGTGATGAAGAGACACTGCAATTGTACAGCTGACACACAACAGAGTGTGATGTCATGAAAATAACTAGGATAACACTAGGTATCTTGTACATGAATTTCAGATCCAGAATTATATATATACAGAAATAACTTATAATGTGGTGTATTGTATGTATGTATGTATGTATGTATGTATGTATGTATGTATGTATGTATGTATGTATGTATGTTAACAGTATGGTGAATGCTAAATATTTAATGTGTGTTAATTACCGGCAGGATTGTGTCTATAATGTCAATGAAGTGAAATTAACCCTATCCTGATTGACAGAAAATGCTAACACTACAAATGAGTGTATGGTGACRTGTGGTGTGGGGGAAATGTTTGAGAAGGAAGTACTTTTTGTACTTTTTTTTTTTAGCATTGTATGAGTTGACACAATGATACACCGCCACTTTGATACACAGCCAATGAAATTCAACCAGATRAACGTACTGTATTGTGCCCAGTGTGAGTTTACACAAACCCGTAGCATACAGATGTCTGTTATGCACATGCAAGAGCACATACGCACACGCCAGCTTGAGTATTACGTATTGTGTAATGTGTCATTTAATTTACTGTTGCACAAAAAAGTAATTAGTAGGCTAGGTGTATTAAACATGACTTAAAAACCTTTTTGAGTGAACTTGGCATTAACAAATAGCTCCATTATGTAACAAACAGTTGCAATAAAATGAACACTACAGTAAACTAACACATGTAGCTAATCGTGGATAACAAGACATAATGAATAGTATAAAAAGTCGTGGCCATCAAAACAGCAGCTGAAGTTTAGCACTACTAGCCACCCGGTGTGGACACTATCATCATCACTGGAAGTCCAAATCTCTCCTTTTTTCAGTTTGTATTCAGCCGGGTGTTGGTGTTGACTAATTTAGACTAGTTTAGACAAATTGTCAGTTGCTGCTCTAGTAGTTTATGTAATTTGGTTAAAAAAGTTAGTTTAATTAGTTTTTTTTTTTTTTTTTTACAAAAATCACCAAATCTCCATCCTCCATAACTGCACTTTCTAATCCTGCTATCCCAATTCGATATATATAGCTTTTGTTACAATTTAAAATAAACTTMCTGAATAATTTGCTCCTATCACACAGGAAGCAATTCTTTGTGAATAGTTTAGGGCATGCCATCTGCCCTTTGCAGTCAGTTTGGCGATACATGTTTTTGCAAGATATTTTTTCCCCCCTCGTTCTACTGCTAATGGTGATATTAGAACAAAATGGTAAAGTTGAAAGGTGAAGGGTTCACCAAGAGAAGCCATTTTCATTCCAGCATGGCTTAGAAAAATTACAGTTTGGCAATGCTATAAAGATTTTTGATTTTTCCTTCTGATAGGTTTTCAAAAGAGCAGTTTTGAACCACAACTCTGGTCATCACCGCTTGACAGGTGCTGACTCTACCTAAAACCAAATAAATCCATAAATGGCCAAATTAATTTACTGAACTGAGGCTGGTTGTTGGTTATAATGTGGGTATTTATGTAAATAACTACAAGCTAGCTAGCTTAGATTTAGCTTAGCTAAAATGCTAAGGTGACTAACAACAACTTAAATACCAATATTACTTGCCATTTTATTGAACTCCATCATCCATACCATGCACATTGCCCTGTGATGACTCCTACATTTCTTGTGGTTAAGTTAAACTACAGCCATTCCACTTAGCTGGTTAGCTAAAGTGATGCATAGCAGACAGCTAGCAGTTTGACACCTGCATTGCAGCTATCACTCAAATCAGCCACACCCCTAAAATGGATTATAATACTTTTATTTGGTGAGTTATATAACATTTCACCCAGTACAATTGTCACGAATGCAAAATCTAGTGGTGGAAACCAACATCTTTTTTTTTTTAAGCTACAAACATGTAGACTTTGGTTGTAAATTTGGACATTTTACTTTGGGGGTCTATGATGATTGGCTGGTTTTTGGAGCCCACTCAGGCAAAGGTGACCTGGTTTCACTTCAGATACGACTTTGTTCTCTGGTATGAGTGCAATACCATATTTCACCACAATCACATTACATAACATTTAGGAGGGCGCTGTTTCACTCACTGTAAAATGCACAGAAAATAGGGAAGAGATTGCAGCCATCAGCAGCACAGACTAGTTTATAACCGAAACAAAACTGTTAAACGATGTGTATTTATTGAAATGACAAGTAGTGTGTGTCAGTGTGTGTGTTTTGAACTCTTACATGTGAAATTATCATTTCTCTGAAGGATCACTGTAGGAACAACATGTGACTAAATCTCATTAACACCTTACAAAATTCTTACAGAACTGCATTAAAAAAATGTATACACATCAGCACATTATCTGTGCACATGCTTCTCTTTATTTACACCAATAAACTTTTTTCCATGTGCATACATTTTAATAGACACATACCGATTGATCCACATGCGCACGAAATGTGACATACAGCTGCTGGCTAAGTTATGTTTTCAAAATATAAAAGCACAACATTCATAAAACAACTTTTATGAAACCAAAAACCTTTTTTTTCCTCTCCCTAATTTTGCATCAAGAATACTTTAGCAGTGTTGTAATGCTGTCTGGCTGAACAGGAAGACAGCACCGCCATCTGGCTGTAGTGAAACTAACTACAGTCATTTACAGTCTTTCTCAAGTCTTTTTAGTCTAAATATTTTATTGGCCAGTTTAAGTGAAAATGTACACGTACATGTACTGTGAAAAGGAACGAAATTTATATTGTCTCATTTTGTTTCACAGTGTTTCTAAGTATATCATTATTTTTATAGTACATGGAAGTGAAAAAAATTGCTATTTTGTGCATAAATCAAGAGTTAATAATAATAGTCACTTAATAATAGTTTCTTTCGTACACAGGTAGGGTGCTTTGGTTTGGCTAGCTAGCAGCCATTGTAAGATAAACTAGCATGCTATAGCACAGACCAGGCTGAAAGTTTGAGTGTAACGTTAACACGGTAACAGTAATAAATGTTACATACAGTGAACAAATTCTGTCATAGGTGAGTGAAAGTGTGTATACAGACCTTATATTTAACATTTAAATTTCCTCTTAAATGCATGAGGAGGAAAACCAAAAAAAGACACAAAGCTGACACAGCCACTGAATACACCGGTGTACTTCGGGGGAGGGGCGTCTTGTCTGTGATGTTACTGTAGCTGTCACTAGCTAACCCAACTCCAACCCAGGAAGCTAGGTTAAACAAAAAGTACCTAATTCACTGTAAATAACCCAGAAAAATTACCCAACGGAGGCAACCCAGCGTTTGGATAGTAAAAACAACCCAGCATTTTTTAGTGTATACCTCACATCAGTTTCAACCCTTGCTCCCAATTTACTGAATTAATAAAACTAATAAATAAAATATCCTTTAATATTAATCAAATCCCTTTTTGAGTTGACGTGTGTGCACTAGAGCAGGAGACAGATCAAATATGTACAGTAGACCCCTTTTAAGAACCAGGCTGGAAATTGTGCCCCAGGTATAATAGACCAAAAAAAATTGAGTGGAAAAAAAAAATAATAATACTACAAAAAATAAATTAAACTCTTTATATTATAAACCCAAATTYCGTGTAAACTMAAATGTCTTAGTCTCAGTYAGTTAGAGGCATTCACYATACATTATGTACTGWCCTGTATTTAAAAATGGCTTTTTTTTTAAATAAGTTTTTTTTTTAAGTTTTTTCTTCACACAAAAAATATAAAAACCTGATTTGTCACACTAAGAAGGTGTGATCTATTTTCAGTTTGGGGAATGAGGATGTGGCAAGACACACATGTACCTAAACAGCCAAAAAGCTTTCAGTCTACAGTGGCTTCTTCATAAAGCAACAACATCTGGGACAAAGGTGCGGTATGTACAGGAATTCTTACTAAACATCCCTGATGAAACTCTTATCAGCTTGTTTTTATTAGTTTAAAAGATACCTGCTTATTAGACCAAGCACAGAATTTTCATTAAAAAATTATTTCCTGATTTGTATTTTTTTCAATGCTGAAGGCGTCCAAACTATGCAATAATCTCCTTTGAACAGCTAATGTTGAGATGTGTCTTCGATTTATGCTCTGTGAAGCCTTTAGTTAATTAGTGATTTCTAAGTCGGTAACTTTTTTAAGTTGGTCTTGCTTTCCTCTTCAGTTTCTTCATGAGAGCCAGTTTCATCATGGTACTTGACGCATTTTACAGATGCACTTGACAAGACTGTTCTTGCAAGAACTATTCCAGAACAGCTAACCTTCATGCCTAAACAAATGACTGTTACTTAATTACTTAAGACCATGTGTGTTATTTCATAGTTTTGTCCAGTATTCTTTTAGAATGTAGAAAAAAAAATCACAAAACAAAAAACATTGAATTAAAAGGTGTGTCCAAACTTTTGACTGGTTTTGTATGTCTCTTTCGAAGCTTGAAACCACCATRGTTAGAAATGRTGAAAATCAGAAAATGAATAATCAACCTTTATACACATGTAATACAACATTATTGTATATAGAATTTATTTGATCCAAAAATACATTGTTCTGAAATATCTAAAAGCTCCTAGATGTTTTTTCCAACACTGATATTTTTTATTCTGTTTAAAATATCACCTTGTACTACAGTAGTTTTTTGAGGAGGCATCTTTTTTTTGTTGTTGTTTGAAAGAAAAAGAAAAAAAGCAAAGGGCAACAGGAATAACTCCAAATTATATATATATATTATTATATTATATATATATAGTGTGTGTGTGTGTGTGTGTGTGTGTGTGTGTGTGTGTGTGTGTAATCTGTATACCTGTAATGCCTTTAAAATACACTTCAAACAAGCTAAAGAGAAGCAGTTTCATATGATCAGTGCCAAAAACTAATCAGTTATTCTGCTGGTTGGATTAGATTCAACTGTCGATTCGTAATGTCATTTTGCAAAGTAAAGGTTCAAAGCCAATTATCAACTATGGTTCATGAAGTTCAGAAGTTCATGAATGGCCTATTTACAGTGTATAATAAATGCAGTAAAATAAGGCTATATACAGAAAGTGGTGTAGATATTGAAAATAGGATATATATGGGAAAAAAAYAATGGAAAAAGATTGTCTCCACTACTCCATTAAAAAGATGAAAAAACTTGTGAATCACGGTAAACACTATAATACAGTGAGTCTATCACTTTTTTCATAAATCTGTTTGAACCTGTTTTGAAGATGGAGGCGTCTACAAAAACCTTGGCAGAGGGCTGCTTCGGGAAAGTTTATAAGCAAAAGTTTGGAGATAAGTGGGCTGCGCTGAAGAAAGTGCCTGTGCATGTCATCAGTTTGAAAGAACTTGACAGAGAGTGCCAAGTTTATAAGTGAGTACAATTATGATCCCTTACACAGGCGTTTTGTTGCTTATTTTTTAGAAATTACAATAWAAAATGCAGCTAATGAGCGATAAAGGAGAGCTTAGGGTTTACCTGTTTATTTTTTTTACTATCTAAGTATGGAAGCACATTACATTCACAAAAGAAAAAAAAATCTGAGAACTTCTCATAATTATCACTTACTAACTTGTAACTATTGTAAGTTATAAAGTCCTAATTCTAAGAAAAAAATCTCCATTTCATGTACGGAGGTGAAGCAGTAGGCAAGTGCAGATGCAGTCAGGGTGGACAGGTGTATTAGAGTGGAGTTTATTTATATTTTATTGATTTATAGACTGTATATACTGTGTATATATCCACACACACCTTATGCTTTAAACATAAGGATGAAATTAAAGCTTCTTTCGTTACAACCCCTAGTACTTGGTACGTTTCTCCTGTCTAAATCACTTATGCCAACTTTTAATCTGCAGTAACGCACAACACAACAATGTGGTGAAGCTCCTCGGGAAGCCATGGCTGAAAGATGGAAAGTGGCACATTCCTCTGGAGTTCATCTTCGGCGAGGATCTTGAGACGGCCATATTTAAAGTACAGAAATCTAAAATACAGGTATGTGTTGAGAATGAAATGAGATTTTAGAAAGTGAACGATGTTATGTATAGTTAAACTGATATGTTTGTTTTTTTTAACAGCTGACTCCATCAGTGAAGGCCACCATCATCACTGGTATGTGTGAGGGCTTGACCTTCCTGCACAGCAAAGACATCGTCCACCAGGATCTCAAACCAGACAACATCATGGTGAGTGCTAATGTAGGCTTCGAGAAATTCAACAAACCAACTGAATCACCAGGCTCACAATAGCAGTACTGATAAATAATAATATTAGAAGGTTAATAAGTGTTAGGTTTTATTTAGTGTCTTCATACGTTTCCCCTTGATGGTCTTAAATTTCCCAGGCCTCTCTTTCTTCATTGCCCTTCTCCCTCCTCACTCCTTGTATGACAGTACTTCCTGGTTTTTGGTCTGTCTCTAGATGTCATCACAACTCCCTCTCTTTGTTTCTCTAACTAGTTTTTCTCTAACTAGTTAACTAGATTTTTTTTTTGAATCTGTTAAATAGTTTATGGGATTTGATGTATGTCATACAGGACATTTGGACCTTCCTTTTTCTGTGAATAAAAAAAATAACTTTCAGACACCATGATGTGCACGTGTGTGTGTTTGTGTCTCTCCTGGTTGGCAAGTGTGTCGGAGATGACCAGTAAGCATATCGAAGCTAGGCAGATACATCAAAAAATTCTCCCCTCAGATTTAAAACTCTATATCATCTCACATGGAGAAATAATATGAGGGTGGTGTTAGTAAAGCAGCTTCTGTATAACCGCATAACCGTATGAATTATGAATGAGATTGACTGAGTATTATTAAGGTATTGTTTTTTTTTTTTAATAACAATATATCCTCTTGTTTCGTTTCTTCCAATTAGATTGAGCACAGATCTCATCGCGCTGTGATCATTGACATGGGTCTGGCAAAATTTTTTAAAAATGGCTTAAGCTCTGCTGCAAACATGGGCAACGAGGCCTACGCTCCCCCTGAGGTCTTTCAAGGGAGAGCTCGAGATTTGCGTTCAGATGTGTGGGCCATGGGCAAAATCATTGCTGAACTATGTCATAGGGTCAGGCTCCCGACCCATGGTCTAAATCCTACCAAGGTTAAAGAGTCCATGAAAGACAATCCATACACCAGTGTCGTGTCCCGGATGGTGCTGACCAATCCAGCAGAGAGAGCAACTATGTCTAGGGTGATTGGTGAGATTCGGCAAATTGAGGCGAAACAGGGGGCACCTCAAGCGGCAGGAGCAGGAAGACCAAACCCAGGGTTGGGCGAACAATTGGCTGCTCAGGGAAGAGAAGGTGGTGATTTTGGGGCAAGAAGGTTTCGGGAACCTCCGAGCCCTTTATTACCAGAAGCAAGACACCAGGAAACAACAGCTTTAGACATCCACAATCGCCTCTTTGCAAGACATCTAGGTTTAGATCCCTTTGCTGGAAATGCATTGGCCAATAGGTTTCCACAAATGCACCTGGCTGGTGCTCCATCACCAGATAGAATGGTGGTTAATCATCACGAGGCAGAGTTTCAGCATGTAGTCATGAAAGATGGCAAGGTTGTTCACTTCGAGCATGTGAAAATGAAAAAGTAAAGCGTACAACAGTTGATTCAAGATCTTTTCCAATGTGATGAGGATGGTTCATAATAGGTGGTGGTGGATGTAAAGTGATGATAACCAATGAAAATAAAGTGGGATTTTTTTGATCATGGTTGCACCATACCATATGCTGTGACTAAATAAATAACACATTTTCGCTTTTGTAATTGTTTTTCCAGTTTCAAAATTATTCCTGTACATAAGAGATACTCATGTGGTAAATGTCTTATGTTAAGTTTTTCATGTATGTTAATGTTTATTATATATATGGCAGATGTTCAGCTCTGCTGTCATTACTAATCATTGTAGTGCTTCCTGCACAATAATTGAACATTGGTCTATTTAATCCAAAAACAATGCACAATTCTGTTCTAATTATTTGGAAGGTATGTTGAATAAGTTTCTTTAACAGCAGCTTTAATAGTAGTTCAACTGCAACTATTAATCTGAGCTTTGAGTATTTTGTTAACATAAAAAATATTTTTAGCTTCCTAAATGTAAGTGACAACAGAAACTAACTTGCTTTATAGATTATTTACAACTTGTGACTATTAATGAATGATAAAGCATGATGTATCAATCTATTTCAATAAAAGAAAGGTTTTGTCTGTACATTGGTCAGAACTCAGTGACATTATATTTTTATGTGTCATACATTGGATGACCAGAAACCAACCTCAAAAAATGTTMTTTCTGTATGTCTGTCCAGCTGGAATTTGCCTCAGCATCGTGCAAAACTGGCACGACACATCTGCCTGAAGTTTTACCTGCACCATAAAAAAAAATTAAAAATATTGAGTAAAAGCGATGTTATTAACAGATATGTGCCAGAGTTAATAATCTACTTTACAATAAGCTGCTTGCTCAATGTAAACAAACACCTGCACCAATAGATATTAATTACAAATTCTAAACTGAATATTTTACTGGAATTATTATTATTATTATTATTATTATTATTATTATAAGCAGAAAAAGAAGAACAGTGCTGAAGTGGTACTGTATACGTAAACTTTAATGGAGTCGTTTTAAAACAAACTTTATCCAATATACAGATTTCTCATCTGTGATTTACTCTCCAATTACTGAACAGGGAGTGTATTTGGCTGACGACGAAAGAAGTACAACTTAGCATAAACAATTGTGATACGCAACTGAATTTATCCCCCCACCCCCTCTGTACGTGTTATATACTAGCAAAACAATTTGTATCAGGAACTATGCGTTTCTTTTTATATGTATCTATCTATTCTAAGTGTATCTGTAATCATATCTATTACAATAAATATATTTTAAAAATATATATAAAAAAACACCTAGTATTACTAGTTAATTATTGTAGAAGGCACAGGTTTTTTTTTCTTTGTGCAATACGCCAAAGAAAAATTACACTTTCACATGTCATCCATTAAGAAGAAATTATTGAGAAATGTGACGTCTTGAGAATTTCCAGACCGACAGGGACTCACAAAGGCTGCTCCTGTCTGATTTCTTGAGAAAGATTTCAAGAGAAACTTTAGCTCATTATCTCACACGATGTTTCCTGCCATGCTAAATTTGTTTTGTTGTAAAGTTAACCRACCACATTCCCTAACTCTTCAAAGACTGAAACCTGAAACAAATCTAAACTCTTAATTTTCCGCAAAATGTTGTCATTAGAGGAAAAATTAGCAGACAAAGGACAATCTAAAACATCGTAAAAGATTTGGCTACTTATGTTAAATGAATGGCTGCTGTATTCATACTGTACAAACACACATATGCAAACGCACAGACTAGATAATAGGTCATGTTAGGTCATTGCTGCACATGCACACAGAGGATTAACTGTAATCTGGAATCATCTCAATGATAGTATTTAATATTACATGTGTCATCTTTTTAATAAATATTTTAATTATTCAGACAGAAAAGGTGAATATTCAATTCATAATCCTGACCGTGTGATATTCATGTACAAAACATCAGATATTCCTCATGTTTAATCTCTTCTCATAAAGAACATGTTCGGGTGGATTTGAGCTACAGGACTTTTGAAGGTGCAGAATAAGAGAACACAATTCTGACGGTAAAAACTCTCTTTATTTCTCTATATAATCTCCTGCTCCACTAATACACTTATCCCAGCGTTTCACTAGTGCTTGGACACCATCAAGGTAGAAAGTGATAAACTTGAGACGTATCATAAATTCCCTTTTATGACTTCACCAGAAAGGCTTTGATGTGACCTTCAGTGCTTTTGCTCACCCCCCCCGCCAGGTCATCACACACATACCATCATGTTAACCAGCCACTGAATATGGATCATGGAATGTTGTTGGTTAACAATATGGTGTGTGTTTAAACAAAAACACAAGACCTCTAATCTCCTAATCTCACAGCTAAATTTATTAAATAAAAATAGGAATAATAATGATGATGATGATGACATTGTACCAGAAAAAAAGCAGGTCAGGCGTAAATATGCTGCTGGGATCAAATGCCAATGCATGCTTAAAGCAAACAATATAGCGCTTATTACAAAAAATTGAARAAGAAATTACAGATCAACAATTAAATAAATGTCACTTCTTCATACAATAACAGTATTTTTCTTATCAATTATTTAGTTCATTGCGTCTGAAKGAAATCCTTATGGATTTGATTTTAGTATTACAGTAACTACAGAAATTAAACTATGAGCCAAAAAGCACATCATAAGGGCAAAAGTAAATGTCCATTATGTGTGTTTTTTTTTTTTTATATAATTCCACAAGGTTGGAAACATACAGTTGTATAGAATGGCTGTGTATGCTCTAGCATAACAATTTTCCCGAAAGGTCCAAACAATGTTTGATGTTGCTGTGATGATGTCACAGTGCAGAAAAGTGAGCTCCATGAAGACACGGTGTGTTAAGGTTGGAGTGGAAGAACCTGCACAAAACTGGAAAACAAACAGCAACATATTTTCAGACAAAGGCCAAAGAGATACAGATAACCATCACAAAGCATCTGTTATATGTCATGTGTCACCAGTGCTCTATAAAAACCGGTTAGATTAAGTTAAAGTTCAAATGAAACCATCCCCAGTCACCACACGCGTTCCAAGCAGACCACACGGGCCTCCATGTGACAAGATCTCCAACTAGAAGCGGGGCACCAGGATGAAGGTGGAGAGAAGAGAAGAGATATCAGTTAGGTATGGTCACAGTCACGTAACGTATAAGGTGAAAGTATATTCAGTGCAGATTGCAGGCGGGGACTTCAGCAAGAATAACTATGACAGCATAACTAAAAGGGAAAGCCAGAAGGAAACACAGACATGAGGGGGAACTGAAATGTAAAGCAAACAGTCACTCCACCATCCCCAGACCTGAGTGATCAATGAGAGTGGGGAAGACAGCATCTAAACATACCAGTTCACCAGAATACTCTACGTCCATGAGTCCCCCAGATCTGCTCCTTTATCTAAGGCTAATCTATTTACAAAAATGCTTGGATAAATAAATATGTTTTTTAGCCTAGACTTAAACACCGAGACTGTGGCTGAGTCCTGAACTTTAATTGGAAGACTCTTCCATAACTTTGAGGCTTTGTAAGTAAAAGCTCTGTCTCCTGCTGAAGTTTCCATTATACATGGTACTGACAAGCAGCCTGCATCCTTTGATCAAAGTATTGGGTTGCAGACCGTAAGACACTAGGCATTGTGGCATGAGACCATTTAATGCTTTTTAGGTCTACAGTAGAATTTTAAACATCATGTGAAATTTTACTGGGACTAATAAAGCTGGTTTATGAACCTAATTGAACACCCAGACAGTAAGGCATTACAATAATTCATCATAGAGATGATAAAAGCGTAAATTAATTTTTCTGCATCATTTACAATATTTTTTTTTTTTTATCTTGGCAATATTTCTAAGATAAAAGAAGGCTATCCCTGGAACATTATCTACATGATGAGCTTCTAATGAAAGGTTAGAATCTATAATCACACCAAGGTCTTTTACTGTTGGACACAATAAAACAGAAAAGCCATCAGTAAGTCTTGTCAGGATAAAGCAGAAATAAGTTAATTAAAATCCAGTCTATTATGTCCTTAACACAATGCTCAACTTTATTATCTGGCTTTTCCCAGATGTTTTTTTTCTGAGACATATAACTGTGTGTCATCAGCATAACAGTGAAAACTAATATCTTGCTTATAATAATGTTACCCAGAAGAAGAGGAAGCATGTTAAGAGAAAATAGCAGTGGGCCTAAAACCGAAACCTGCGGAACCAAACATAACTTGAGAACATGCAGTACATTAATGTACATTTAAATCTACAAACTGATAACAATGAGACAAATAGGATATGATATGTTCTACTGCATTTTCTAATCTGCAAAAGAAAGTACTATGATCAATAGTGTCAAAAACTGTACAAGTAAGGTCAAGTGATTTTGGGATCGCTTGCAAATGTCTTTCTTTTTGTTTAGTGATTTATTTTCTATATTATATATTGTACCATTCTACAACAATACTGGGTATTTCAAAACTATTTAATAACACATATGGAATTAAGTGATTATGTAACAACAATAACAGTCAATAGTTTTATGACACAGTCTACCTTTCTGGAAAAGTTCTTGCAATACCAGTATTGCAAAACCCATCAAGCACTGTGATGAAACTGGCTCTCGTGAAGACCTTCCCAGGAAGACAAGACCAAAACTTACCTCGGCTGCAGAGAAGTAAATAGTTACCAGCCTCAAAAAATAAACAATTTACAGCAGCTCAGATTAGAACTGTTATGAAATCTTTATGGATCATGAATAGTAGATACATCTTAACATTAACTATTCAAAGAAGGCTTGCATATTTTGGACACCTTCAACATTGCTTTCCAATGTAGGAAGAAATAAAAATCAGGAACCACCATGGAGTTAGAAAGTGATCCCAAATTTTTAAGCATTAGTGTATATCGTTAGCTCCAGCATTTATCATTTTACTATTATTTTCTCCGAGTTCTAACTAATACACATCCATCGAAAACAAAGTTATCACTATAGGACAGAGAAAGAATGTCGAAACATCTCGCACTCAACATAGTGGACAAGCTGAATTTTAGCCATTATAACATAGCTGAGTTTTTTTGTTAGTTTTTGGATTCCTCTTGTTTTTCTTGGACAAAGAAACTCACAGTTTCCCCCAAAAGTGGAAAAGCGGGGAAAACGGCAAAAGTGGAGGGTGCAATAAAATTAAATTGTAAAAACAGGTCATTTCTTAATATAATGAATCTCAGAGCATTGCTGAAGGTCTTTTCCAGCCACAGCTTCTGATTGGGAAACGTTTTGATGGTGGTTTTTGTACTTTGTAGCCATCTTTGGTTGTAGTGTAACAATGGTCCAGTGTCCTTCACCCCAGATGGGGCAGGTGACGTGCTGATAAACGTTCAGCGCTGCACATTTGAGACTGGTACTGTTAAAGTCCCCTGCCACAAAATAAGCACAGCGTCCCGGTGTTGTGTCTGGTGCTCTGTGAATGCCACATGCGTGGAATATAAACAGTGCTGATTAAGACTGGTTTAAACTCCAGAGGAAGGTAAAAAGGATGACATTTGATGGTCAATAGTTCCAAGTTGGTTGTGCAGGAGCGTGTGAGAGGAACAACGATTGCGTTGTTGCACCAGATGTTGTTCGCAATTAAACCCACGCCACATCCCCTTCACTTCGCCAAGTCCCGTGTTCTGAAAYAAATGTTAGGTCAGTGTTGCATATGCACAGAGAAAACTAGGTATTCACTCTGGTATTCATTGATAATATTTGATATAACATGCATAGTCATTTTAAGAAATATTTTTATTTATTCAAACAGAAAGTAAATGTTCAAGTCATAGTTTCTGTCCATGTGTGATATTTATTATCCATGTAACTGCTGTGCAAAAAATGTCAGATTTTCCTCATGTCTAATCACTTTACATGTAGAACATGTTCAGGTGGATTTGAGCTACAGTACGAGAGTCGTTCAAGTCAAACCTGGACTGCGCAGAATAACAACACAATTCTCAGAGTGAAAACTCTCTTTATTTCTCTATATAATCCCCTGCTACACTGATGCACTGATCCCAGTGTCTCACTAGAGCTTGGACACCATCACGGTAGAAAGTGACCACCAGAAACGCTCTGACATGACCTTCAGCGACCTTCAGTGTTTACCAGCAAATGTACCATCACCTCTCTTTTTCACACAAACAGTATAACAATAACCAACCAAATTTCATAACCACACACACACACACACACACACACACACACACAC
>QMIH01001543.1:78079-111803 GCA_003987875.1 Clarias batrachus | reverse complement strand
CATCTTCATAAAGTTGAGGAATGTCTAAGATTATTATACCCTGGATTCCTATTAACCTCCTTCTACTTTATTCTGACAGGACAGAGGTGCCGATACTGCAGTCCAAATGCAGCTAGAAATACAAAGTAACCCTGGATGTTTTACCAATGATGAACTTAAAATGTTCTGAAATCTATCTGGTGTGAAACTCATCAGGATGTTTTTTATTATTATTATTATTATTATTATTAGTTTATTTAATTAGGGACCATACACTAATCATTGCTTTTACATCAAAACAAAACACATGTTTACCATTTGACCTGTTTTAATACATAACCAATATTGTTACCCAGCCACATGCCATAACACATGATCCCATCCTGTACATTTCAAGTAAGAAAACACAAGTTGTAGCATTAAGTTTTTACTTTTGTCAAAGTCCAATGGATGACCAGGTTATCACCTCTGTGGAGGTCTTTTCCCTGATGACATGGGCAGGATTCAGAACTCAGAATTTTCAGACATGAAATGGCCACCACACTGAGTACCGTAATCAAAGATAATGTTGTCGAATGGAATATTACAATGTGCAATTATCTAATGTAATCTTATCTTATCTTATCTTATCTTATCTTATCTTATTTTGTCTTATCTTGTCTTGTTTTGTCTTGTCTTGTTTTGTCTTGTCTTGTCTTGTCTTATCTTGTTTTGTCTTGTCTTGTCTTGTCTTGTCTTAGCTTATCTTAACTTATCTTGTCTTAGCTTATCCTGCAAAACGTTTGCTGGGCGCGCTCTAAAATTAAACAACTTTAGGTAACCTATCTGTCAGACTTTCCAAATATTAGCAGAAGTAGCAAAGACTACAATGCAATCTGCAGATGATTGACTTGCTTCTGCAAACAACATTCCATTGGTTCTTGTTGCTACCCAACCCAATTTCTGGTGAAGTGTCCTGCCCAGTAATTTAGAATAATAAGTAATTTCATTTTTAGACATGTATTATTTTAGTCTCTGCCAGAAGTATGGACAGAAAACACAGATTTAGCTGTAAAAACTAGGGTTCCCAACTGTCCCATAAAATATGGAATCGTTCATAATTTTGAAACTAAAATCCCTGTTCCGCGTTAAACCAATATGGGACGATATTTGTTCCATATTTTTGACAATCAAAGTGAAGTCTACAGTGAAAAATTTTACAGGTTAGATTACTAAAACAGGGTGATTTATATGAGATATGAGTCATTGGATTAAATATAAACCCCTCCTCTCGTTCAGCATCTCTGTCATGGTCAGCCAAAATAGAGAACAGAGACTGCACTTCTCATTGGCCGGGACACACAACCCAGAGTGGCACAGASCACGCCAAAAATAAAGTTCAGAATGATGATATCGTTTACACAATTGGTTTTCTAAGATAAATAAATATTTTTTTCACTTCATTCATCTATTTCAATTGCCTGGGAAGCCACAGAAATGATGCTTCAAGATCTTTGAACCTTGCATCATCTGCAAATCTGCAAATTCTGCCATGCACAACATCCACAGACGTCAATGTTTGTATGTTCAAACATTTCAACAGACACATTTTTTCCACATGGCATACACTTACAGGCCATGAAATTGAATAGTTTGAAACTTTTAGAGTACAGCTTTGTTTAAAAATAATAATAATAATAATAATAATAATAATTAAAAAAAAGATTAGCACTACTTTTTAATCCTGTACACAGATGATACTACATTTCCTACTGGCTAGCATCACAAAACTTTCTGAACAGGAGGAACACACTGCCACCTAGTGTTCTGTTAGGCTGGAGTTATGACAATACAATTGAATACACACAGGCAGGATGATGCTGTAGGTGTTAGCACTGTGGCCTTGCACCTCCAGGGCCAGGGTCAATTCCTGGTCTGTGTGTGGAGTTTGCATCTTCTGCTCTGTTCTTGGTGGGTTTCRTTTGGGTACTAGGGTTTGCTTCCACAGTCCACAGGCATGCAGATTAGGCCAACTGTTTGTTTGTTTTTTCCCCCCAATTGTCTGTACAGGGTGGCCCATTTATATGGATACACCCTAATAAAATGGGAATGGTTGGTGATATTAACGTCCTGTTTGTGGCACATTAGTAGATGTGAGGGGGCAAACTTGTCAAGATGGGTGGTGACCATGGTGGCCATTTGGAAGTTTCAATAGGAAGAGGGTCATGTGACACATCAAACTTATTGGGAATTTCACAAGAAAAACAATTGTGTGAACCAGGAGAAACTTGTAAATAACTCATGAAAGAATAAAGTTACGTTAAAACCAAGCACACCATTGTTTTTCTCACCACCCATCTTGACAAGTTTGCCCCCTCACATCTACTAATGTGCCACAAACAGGACGTTAATATCACCAACCATTCCCACTTTATTAAGGTGTATCCATATAAATGGCGCACCCTGTATATGTAGATATGTGTGAACAATAAGAGATATAGAGAATGAATGAATACGACAAAGAAGAAGAAGACCAAACAGCAAAAATGTCTACCCACAAATTTCAAAAGTTAAAAATTCATTTTAATAATAACATTTTAATTATATAGAGTTAGAGGTGATTGATATAGAACCTGCTGTCATTTTTCTAGTAATATGTTTGTCCCATAAAAAAATAATAGTAATAACAATAAAACAAGGGGGAAAGTGGTCCATAAGTAGGTATGCTTTATTTTCCGTTTGTGGAATGAGGGTGTGGTAARAATGATGACACAAAAGTACATGCAAATCTAAAAAGCTTTCAGTCTCCAGTGTTTTCTTCATAAAGCAACAGCTGCTGAGCTAAAGGTGCAGTATGTACATTTGCAGTTACTTATCAAACCTCTTATTAGCTTTGATGAGTTTGAGTTGTTTTTCATATTATTAATTTATTTATTTGGTGRACATGATTTTATTCTGTCACTTGTTAACTCTAAGCTGTGCTAACATTATCTTGTCTTGAAGAGGATGGAGGTGAAACGCTTGACTTTGCTGATCAGCTGCAAAATGTAGTCAGTTCATCTGCTTATTTCAATCTTGCAAATGTTTAACTACATGTTCTTGAGATATCACACTAATAAAAATGAAGAGACAGACAAAATGAAACGCTTATGCTTCCCCTACCTAGTGGTGGAGACGAAAACCACAGTGAAACCTGCTACATGCAAAATATACTGTAGAGACTTGATCACTTTTTTTTTTTTTTAAACATTAGCTGGAACCTACTGTACAAAAACCTTGACAGAGGGCTACTTTGGGAAAGTTTACATGCAAAATATGGACATAAATAGGCTGCAATGAAGAAAGTGTAGAAAGTGTAAATACCAAGTTTATATGTGAGTAAAGTCGTGATTCCTTACACACTTATGTGTAATTAATAGTCAGGGGTAGCTCAATGGTTAAGGCATTGGACTACGGTTCGGAAGGTCCCAGGTTCAAGTCCCACTACCACCAAGTTGTCCCTGTTGGGCCCTTGAGCAAGGCCCTTAACCCCAACTGCTCAGATGTATAATGAGATAAAAATGTAAGTCGCTCTGGATAAGGGCGTCTGCTAGATGTAGATGTAATACATTCGACTRCAGCTTACAACATGAGTTGCACACATGTTTACATAACATTTATAGWATTGAATTGAATGTAAGTATTATTATGGAAATAATATCACAATGAACTAAGGCCTCTTTCATTACAAGCTCCATTTTCTATAACTCACTTATTCTTATTCAAACTGCAGGAATGCAAAACACAATRACGGGGGGTGAAGCTCCTCTAAACTCCGTGGCTGGAAGAACGAAWGTGGCACAACTCCTCTAGCGTTCGTCTTTGAAAAAAGATCTGGAGATGGCCATATTTAACAGATTATAAACGGTTATACAGTTATGCAGAATGTTTGAGATAACATAATATCACACAGTAAGTGTGTTTTCTTTACAGCCGACTCCATCACTGAAGGCCACCATCATCATGTGTGAAGGTTTGACCTTTCTGCACATCAAAGACATCATTCACCATGATCTCAACCCAGACAACATCATGGTGAGTGGCAATGTAGACTCACCTTACAATCATAGAACTGGCCTAAAGTTTATCCAGGTAAAGACATGAAAAATAAATAAAAATAAAATATTGTTGTTTTAAAGGTCTACAAATATAAACAAAAAAAAAGGTAAAAACATATTTGTTATCTGTTGAAATTAAGTCCTATTTTCAAGCTTAGGTTAATTATTTTTTAAAAGTGTAAATAAATGTAGCCAGCATCACAACTGTTTTTGTTTGTTTGTTTTTGTTTATTTGTTTGTTTGTTTGTTTAGTAAAATCTAAACTCTGCTTCCTTAATGTCAGTAACTGAACTCTTTTTCTCCTGTGTTTTGTCATTCCATTAGATAGAGAATGGATCTCATTGTGCTGTGATCTTTGACATGGGTCCGGCAAAATTCTTCAAAAATGCCTTAAACTGCCAAAGATAAGGGCAATGTGGTCTACTCTGCTCCTGAGATCTTGCATGGGCAAAATGAAAGAGACAGACGTTCAGATGTGTGAGCCATGGGGAAAATCWTTGCTGAACTGCCAAATGGTTAGGATTCCAACTGAGAGTGTGTGTTGCACTACATTTAGAGAGTTTCTGAAACATGATCCAGAGTGTAGTGTTGTATCCGGAATCCAGAAGTGTTGCAACGAAAAAGAGTCACCATGGCAGGTGTGACTGCTGAGATCCAGCAAATTGGGGCAAATTTTCAAGGAGCAATTCAGGACCAAATCAAACCAGTTTTCATGTGGCAAGTTAGGGCTCAGGTCAGGCTAATCCACAATTCAGGGGACGATGGTGGTAATGTAAAGAGAAAATCAGGGGCAAATAAGGGGTTAAATCAAGGGACATTTCAAGGAACAAATTAAAGCCAAATTACAAAAAGGGGTAAAGTAACATATTCCAGGTAGTGGATCTAAAATGTTTATGTTATGGTGATGATCACTAAAGTATGTGGGATTAACCTGAAAATAATAATCACGCAAAATGATTAGTTACATAGTGAGTAATACAAATCCTCACTTTTTAATGTTTTCCAGACCTTTAATGAAATAATATGGTGTGTGTATTTGGTGAAGGTATATTTGTTAAATATATATATATATTACATAACGAGCGAGGTCTTGCAATACGAGTAGTGTGTACAGTATATGCTTTCTCTGCTGAGCATCAAATGATCACAACTGAGCCAATGGGTCTCTCTCTCTCACATGCTGTGGGATTGTGGGTAATTGTAATTGTCTCCCACACTCGGTTTCAGTGAGCGTGCCTTACTCAAAAAATCAACATTTGTGCAAGTGTATACTGTTTACTATAATGTTTTGAACATGAGTGTGTGCATGATGCATTTTTTTTTCTCTTGTGTCCAAGTGTAGTGACTGTTCTTTAGTAAGTGTACTCCAACAATGGCCCTCATAAAGAAAAAAAAGGTTTTAAAAGGCTGTAGCAGAGCGAGCGAAAAATCTGTTTAATGACAGTTGGATAGGTTCCTTGTTAAAGTCACACACACAAAACAAAAAAAAGATTTCAGTGACCCAACAGATAGATTGTGAAAGATTGTGTAACAATTTGAGCTACAGTAGGAGAGTCTTTCAAGTCAAACCTGGACTTTTGACTGCGCAGAATAACAACACAATTCTCAGAGTAAAAACTCTCTTTATTTTTCTATATAATCCCCTGCTACACTGATGCACTGATCCCAGTGTCTCACTAGTGCTTGGACACCATCAAGGTGGAAAGTAATTAACTTGGAGCGTTTCAGAAATTTTCTTTGATGACTTCACCAGCTCTATAACACTCTGACATGCCCTTTAGCGACCTCCAGAAAATTTAGCATCACCACTCTCTTTTTTTTTTCCACACTCACACACACACACACACACACACACACACACACACACACTATAATGATAACATTCCAAGATTAGATCTCTAATCTTCAGTGAAATGTTTCTAATTATTCAACCGTTAAATTGGATCAAATGTCAATGCATATTTAAAGTAAACAATAYAGCACATATTAAACAAGAAAAAAGCATTAGTTCAACAATTTAATAAATGTCAGCTATTCATACAATTACAGTGTATTGAACAGTATTTTTCTCATCAATTATTTATTTAGTTCCATAATAGTATAGCTGTGTTTACAGAGATTCAACTATGAACAAAAAATTGCTAAAATTGCTCAAACGTATGTGGACAACCATTAGGTGTGTTTTTTTTTTAACCTAAATAATGCCACAAAGTTGGAAAATCACAGTTGTATAGAATGTCTTTGAATGCTCTAGCATAACAATTTTCCTAAAAGGTCCAAAACTGTTCCAGCATGATGATGCCACTGTGCACAAAGTGAGCTCCATTAAGAAGAAGGCCAAACAGATACAGATTATCATCACGAAGCATAGGTCATCATCATGCGACACAACAGGTTAGTTTTAATCACTAAAACATGTGTCATCTTCTATCCTGAAGGTCATGGGGGGCCGGGAGCCTATCCCATTAGCCTTATGCCACCATGCGGGGTACAGGGGTGCCAATCCATCACACACTACAAGCAATTCAGGAATACCAATTAGCCTAATCTGCATTTCTTTGAGTACCTGGAGGAACCTCACCAAGCACAGGGAGAACATGCAATCTCCATGCACAGAGACCCATCAAAGGCGGGAAACGAACCTCGATCCTTGAGGTGCAAGGCCAGAGTGCCGCCTCACTAAAACAGCAAAATAGTAAATGAGACAAGAGATGTATAGATGAAACTACTAATAAAAGAGCAAGCATAGCTTTACTCGAGTAATAATGAGAGAACCTGTAACATACATTATGTCCACCAGGGGGCAGATATTCACCTTTTCCCATTTAGCATTTTACCATTTTCATATAAGACAAGACACTACAGTGGGAGTGTACACGGAAGGTAAAAATTACCAAACTAAACTGAGCTGAACTAAGCTAAACTTTCCCTCAATAAATCCATCCATGAATTATTTTTTAAAATAAATAAATAAATAAAACCATTAAAAAAGTGTTCCACCTCTATCTCAGTTTTTTTTTTCCACATAAAAAGTTAAGAAACAGAATATCAGCATGTGAGTGTGTGTTTGCACTAAAAATATTTATGAATACAGATGACCTATAAGTAAGTGCATTTCAGTTTCAGTTTCAGGAAATGCTGTGTAATAAAACACCATCACAGCCACAGAGATATATATAGAACATATCAGCAAAAATGCTTTCACTCTTCACCCCGGACAACAGCTGAGCAAGTCTCCATCAAGTGCAGTGCGTACATTTATCTTGTTGATCAGCTCAACAGTTTTGTTTTTTGTTTTTTATTTTTTTGCTTGAGTTGTTCAGATATTGATATTTATTTGGACTACTTGAATATAATTGTTGTTAATTCCCTCACTGATTAGCTGTTAAGAATGGAAGCAAAGTAATAAGATACATTTATATCTTGGTGGTAATGTGAATGATTATTAGCTTGTTATAATACTATTATGAAAAATAATAGTATTTTGTTACTTTGTAATGTAAAAAGATTAGCTTTGGATTAGAAAGATTAGATTTGTTGTAAATTTTATGGTTGACATTTTTTTTTTTTTTTTTAAGAAATTCTTAACAAAGTATTTTTCTGCATTTTAAGATTTGTAAGGAAGTTTAGAAAAAAAAATTAGCTCCCTTTCTAGTTTTGGCATTAATATGTAGGCCTGATTTAGTGGAAATTTCAATTCTTATGTTTCATTAATAACCTTCATTTAGCTTTTATTATCCACCTGAAAAATATTACAGAAATATTTTAATATGGTGCCACACTATTTCCGTGTACTTAGCATACCATTTAATACAATAACGTGTCTAAATGTTTTTTGTTCTTTACATTACAAATGAAAACTTGCTCCAATAAAAGGGCAAATCAATGCACGGGTCAACCTTGTCATGGGAAGAAAAGTAAACATAATCCATAAGGTTCTTAACAAGCCATACTGATAAACAAGGAAAAATCTACTTATGCTTATATAGACATAACTTACAATAAATAAACAGTAAAGTCATCAAAATCGGAAAAAGGTACAAAAATTATGAAACCTTCAAAGAAAGGGAAAGTAAAAAAAGAGACAAAAAAAAACTGGCAGTAATACATTCTGATATACATAGGTGCATCTCAATAAATTAGAATATCATCAAAAATTGATTTATTCCAGTCATTTAAATAAAAAAAGTGAAACTTATATATTACATAGATTCATTACACAGAGACTGATATATTTAAAGCATTTATTTCTTTTTAATATTGATGATTATGACTTACAACTAATGAAAACCCAAAATTGGGTTAGGGTGGGCGTGGAGGCAATCAGTCTGTGGCACTGCTGAGGTGTGATGGAAGCCCAGGTTGCTCTGATAGCGCCCTTCAGCTCTTCTTGTTGGGTCTGATATCTCACATCGTCCTCTTCACAATACCCCATAGATTCTTACAGGGTTTAAGTTAGGCAAATCTTTTTTTTATTTTGGTTTTAGGGAATAATCCTTTTCACTTTTATTTTCCGAGATACTGAATTTTTTTTTTTTTTTTTTTTTAGCTGTAAGCCATAATCATCAAAATTAAATTTAAAAAAAAATTTAAAAATTTGAAATATATCAGTCTGCATGTAATGAATTTATGAGTTTTACTTTTTGAATCAAATTACTGAAATAAATCAAGTTTTCGATGATATTCTAATTTATTGATATGCCCCTGTATAGCGTGTGAATCCTGTTAAACACAAAAATATAGAAAGTCTATTCCTTTTTTTCCTAAATCTGTTTGAACCATAGATGGAGAAGTCTACAAAGACTTTAGCAGAGGGCTGCTTCGGGAAAGTTTATAAGCAAAAGTTTGGAGATAAGTGGGCTGCGCTGAAGAAAGTGCCTGTGCATGTCATCGGTGAGAAAGAACTTGACCGAGAATGCAAAGTTTATAAGTGAGTACAATTATGATCCCTTACACAGGAGTTTTGTTGCTTATAATAAATAAATGACCTCCAGTGAAGAAAGTGCCATGTGCAAGTTCATAAGTGAGTAGATATTGTCATGTGGACGAAATAAAATGGGGGATTGTATTTGGTAAGATTTATGCTAACTTTTTAATTTGCAGGAAAGCTCAACACAACAATGTGGTGAAGCTCCTCGGGAAGCCATGGCTGAAAGATGGAAAGTGGCACATTCCTCTGGAGTTCGTCTTCGGCGAGGATCTCGAGACGGCCATATTTAAAGTACAGAAATCTAAAATACAGGTATGTGCTGAGAGAGAGATGAGATTACAGAAGGTGAACAATATTATGTATAGTTAAACTGCTATGGATTTTTTAACAGCTGACTCCATCAGTGAAGGCCACCATCATCACTGGTATGTGTGAAGGCTTGACCTTTCTGCACGGCAAAGACATCGTCCACCAGGATCTCAAACCAGACAACATCATGGTGAGTGCTAATGTAGACTTCGAGAAATTCAACAAACCAACTGAATCACCAGGCTCACAATAGCAGTACTGTAAGGATAAATAATATGAGAAAGGTGATAGGGTTGGGTTTGTGTTAGTGTCTTCTTACATTTTCCTTAGACACTGGCTTCTGTTTCTTTGTTCCCCCTTCCTCTTCACTCCTGAATGGCAATATTTCCTATGGTTCTTCTTTATCCAGATACTGTATCAATACATTCCCAACAGATCTCGTTGTTTATTCAGATTTCACTAAAACATGTTAAACAGTTTGTGGTCTTTGATAGAGCAGGTGTATGTGATACTGGGTGTTTGGCATAGAATGAATAAAAGAACATTCCATTTCATTCTGACCAGTAAGCATGTTGAAACTAGGTGGACACATCAAAAGAAAAATGATCAACCCTCTCTGATGACCACACTGATTGAAACCTTGATCTCTTGTTTTCGTTTCTTCCAATTAGATTGAGCACGGATCTCATCGCGCTGTGATCATTGACATGGGTCTGGCGAAATTCTTTAAAAATGGCTTAACCTCTGCTGCAAACATGGGCAATGAAGCCTACTCCGCTCCTGAGGTCTTTCAAGGGAGAGCTCGAGATTTGCGTTCAGATGTGTGGGCCATGGGCAAAATCATTGCTGAACTATGTCATAGGGTCAGGCTCCCGACCCATGGTCTAAATCCTACCAAGGTTAAAGAGTCCATGAAAGACAATCCATACACCAGTGTCGTGTCCCGGATGGTGCTGACCAATCCAGCAGAGAGAGCMACTATGTCTAGGGTGATTGGCGATATCAGGCAAATTAAGGCCAAACAGGGGGCACCTCAAGCGGCAGGAGCAGAAAGACCAAACCCAGGGTTGGGCGAACAATTGGGTGCCAGAGGAAGAGAAGGTGTTGATTTTGGAGCAAGAAGGATTTGTGAACCACCGAGCCCTTTATTACAAGAGGCAAGACTCCAAGAAACACCAGCATTAGACATCCACCATCACCATCCGCGACATCCAGGTTTAGATGCTTTTGCTGGAAATGCATTGGCCAATAAGTTTCCACCAATGCACCTGGCTGGTGCTCCATCACCAGACAGAATGGTGATTCATCGTCACGAGGCAGAGTTTAAACAAGTAGTCATGAAAAATGGCAAGGTTGTTCACTTCGAGCATGTGAAAATTAAAAAGTACAGCCTACAGCAATTGATTCAAGATCTTTTTCAGTGTGATGAGGTTGGTCAAACAGAGTCCAAATGGATGTAAGGTGATTATAATAACCAATGAAAATAAAATGAGATCATGGTTGTACCATACTATATGCTGTGATTAAATGCATAATACATTTTCGCTTTTGTAATTGTTTTCTAGTTTCAAAATTATTCCTGTACTGTATGTGAGAGATATAATGTGGTATGCTTATGCGGTAAATGTTTTATGCCAAATGTTTTGTATATGTTAATGTTTATTATATGCTGTAGTTTTGCACAAGGGCCTAATGTGGCAGTTTTTTTTCTCATCCTATTGGCCACAATAATAATRCCTGAATTGAACATTGTTTAGAGGAAGTGTTAAAGAAAGCTAGCGAAATTCAGCTCTACTGTCATTACTAATCCTTACAGTTCATCTTGCACAATAATTTAACTGTAGTCTATTTAATCCAGGAAGAACTGTATTAATCTTGTACACAACAGTGCTGTTCTGAGAGTTTAAGAGGTGTCGACTAATTTTCTCTGACTAGTAGTATTATTTCAGTAATATTTAAATTAACTGAAAATATTAATGTTTTTTCATAACATGAAAAGTTGCATATTTTTTTCATAGAGACTGGTAAATGAATGACTGTTTATAGATGCTTAAATGTAATTGAGAAAAGGAACTAACTTGCTTTGCAGATGATTTACAACCTGTATTTATATACTGTAAATAAAAGAAAGGTTTTGTCTGTACATCGGTCAGAACTCACTCTTTATGTTTTCTTTACGTTTCATACATTTAAGGACCCAGAACCAGTCTGTATGTCTAAAAAAAAAATTTTAGTCTGCATGTCTGTCTAGCCAGATCTTGCTCGAATCATTTTTTTTTTATGACAAAACAATCTTTATCAAATCTACATCTGTGATTTCCTCTCAGATTCCCGAACAGTGAGTGTATTTGGCTGACAATGAAAGAAGTAATCAACCTTACAGAATGTGATTTCTTTGTTAGACATACAGTAGAGTTCTGCCATACAGACAGACAGACAGACAGACATGTATGTGGGCTTCAACCTGAATAATAATAATATCACTGATTACATTAAAGCTCATTAGATTATTTTTAGCTTTAACCTTTTAACTATTTCTTTAAACTTTTTTTCCAACAAGGACGAGTACTAACGCYAATAATTTGTAAATTTGTATTGAGATTCTACTATCATGATTTTATAAATATCCCAATGCAATATCAAAGTTTTCTCATATTTCAGATTCTAAACAAACTTCAGAAAACAATTGTGCATGCAGGATTATAGAAGAACTGCCAGACTTTTCCATATTTAGATGTGAAAATATATCTTAAAAATTATTTAATATTTAATTATATATATAAGGTATGTTTTCACATATATATGTGAATGAGTAACTTTTCTTCTGTATCTTGCACAACTTGCACGAAGAACAAAAAAAAATCTCAATTATTTTGTTTGGTATAAGAAAAGTTACTCATTCACTTCTGGTCCATTAAGAAGAAATTAYTGAGAAATATGACGTCAGAATTTCCAGACGATTTCCGGACAAAGGACTCTCAAAGGCTGTTCACACCTGACTTCTTGAGAAAAAGGACAAACTTTACTCATTATTCCTCAGGGTGTTTGCTATCGGGGTACATTTGTGTTTGCTGTAGATTTAACTGATTACGTTCCGTAACACTTCATATACAGAAACAAATCTAAACCTAATTTTCAGTGAAATTGTGTCATTAGAGAAACAAAAAGCAGACAAAGAAGAGCCCAAAAAATTGTAAAGATTTTTTAAGTTAACCTTAACACACACACACACACACACACACACACACACACACACATGCACAGTAGATGATAGGTCATGTTAGGTTATTACTGCATACGTACACAGAGCACTAGCTGTACTCTGATACCTTATGATAGAATCATCTCACTCATATTATTTCATATATTATTATTATTATTATTATTATTATTACATATGTAGTCATTTTAAGAAATCATTTTATTTATTCAAACAGAGAAAGTCAATGTTCAATTCACAATTCTGCCCACCTGTGATATTTATTATCCATGTAACTGCTGTGTACAAAATGTCAGACTTTCCTCATGTCTAATCTCGTCTCATAAAGAACATGTGCAGGTGGATTTAACCTAAAGTACTCTCTAAAGAAACTCTCTTTATTTCTCTGTATAATCCCCTGCTACAGTAATGCACATATCACAGCATTTCACTAGTGCTTGGACACCATCAACGTAGAAAGTGATTAATGTGTCAAAAATTTCCTTTCCTTTCCTAAGTAATAAGACTTATACACACAGCATCTCATCGTTAATGGAATGTTGTTTTTTCTAATTATTCAACCAATAAATTTAAAAATTGTAAAGTTGCAAATTYTACATACTGTACTACTGCATGCATACATGTTCCTGTATGGTTTCCAGTATGTTGATGGAGTGCTGGCTACATTGTGTGTCTCATGAATGGCTTTGCTGCATCTCTCTCTAATGTTATTAAATAATAATAATAACAACAACAACAACAACAACAACAACATTCAGGCAGGAAAACTCAGGGCAGGCTTAAATACGTTACTGGGATCAAATGCCAATGATTAAAGGAAACACTTTTAAAAATAATTTTTAATCAGTTCGACATTTAAATTAATTTAATTTAATTTGCTGATTAATTACTTAGTTCATGGTGCCCGAATTACATTCTTATGGATGCGACTCAATATTTAATTTTAATATGGCAGTGATTACAGACATTAATCTATAAACCCAAAAAGACACCATATGGCCAAAAGTATGTGAACAATCCGTAACAGCAAACTAATAAATGAATAACAAGAGCCGTTTAGATTCGAATGAAACAGATAAAAACATAAGCGCAGTTTTACTCGAGTAATAATGATAGAACTTGCAACATACATTACATCCACCAGAAGGTGTCAAGTGCTCTAAACCAGCAACTTTAGCATTTTACCATCTTTAAAAAAAATTATAATAAAAGTGGCACAAAGATGTTTATAGGGTGTAAGATTGGTTTTACCCTGAATGTCTGGTTTTGCCATAATTGTGCCTTTTGTACCACGTGTTTCATGTATAAATTAAWGTATGGTGTGTAAGATCGGCGAGGCATAGATGCAGAGGTAAAGATGGTTTTTAAAGTTGTTTTTTAATTATAAAGAAATAAAACAAACACACAGACTTTACATGAAAAACAAACCAAAACAAGAGTCTCTACAAATAAACATGAAACTTAACTTAACCAATCAAAACAGCATTTCACTAGTAAATTCCAACAAATGCAAGACAAAGGACTAAAACTTAAACGGACTATTTATAAAGAAACAAATGAGCCAACTCGGTTCAGGTGAGTGCCTTTACCCCCAAACCCCCCCCCCCCCCCCCCACCCCCGGTCACCTGACCGAGGTGAATCCTGGGAAAAGAAGTCAAAACGAAAACTTAGGAAAACTACAAACRAACTACAAAAGAGTCTCAGGGCGCCCTCTAGAGGATATCCCTGACATTCATCTGTGTCTCTGTGTTTTTTTTACCTTATTTAAGTGACTTATCTTTTGTTTTTTCCATACCACACATAACAGTTATTTTCTCCAAAATGCAATACATGCTGCTTACATATTATTGTATGTACTGATCTTAGCCATGTATATGTTTACAACTGAAAAATACACAAATGTCAAGACATGTCAGAACTTCTTCAGGGCCCCAAAACATCCACAGACCACTTAGGGTTTTAAGCCGCATCGGACATAAGGTACAAATAATGGCCAGTAGTTGAAGGCAGTCTTCCAYTCATTGCCCTCCCTTATCCTGACCAGATAGTAGGCATTCCTCAGTTCTAGTTTGGTGAAGATGTGGGCATCCTGGAGCAATTAGATGGTGGAGGACATCAGGTCTGAGGGATGGATCATCGTCGCTGTGAGTGACTCCTTTCTCTCTCTCTCTGGGAGAGTAGCCCCTTGGGTGAAGAGGTGCCAGCGAGGGGATCAATAGCACAGTCATATGGGTGGTGAGGTGATAGAGAGACAGCCTGTGTCTTGCTAAAGACCTGGTGTAGGATGTGGTATTCAGTATGTACTTTGGTTAGATTGTGGAGCATTGACATGAAGGCAGGTGGGGCTCCAATCAAAAATGGTCTTTTTTCCAATCAAACACCCCCACAGTCCACCAAGGCTTGAGTGACATAGGATCGATTGAGTCAAGACTCAGGGCCGGGTTGCATGGTCTATGAAGCASTTCTCATCAAAACCATTTAGAGGGGGCCATGTAAGTCCTTGCAGGTCAGGAGGAAGCGCTCAGGCCGTGAGCTTGTCCAGAATTGATTCCAAGAGCCCTTGGAGAAAAAAAGGCAAAAAGGGCCCAGCCACAAGAGGGAACCAGAGTCTGAAAATCAATGGCATAATGAGATACGGAACATGATCCCTGGCATAGCTGGAGTATTTGTCTCACAGTCCCTCATTTTATTGGTCAAGGCTTCATAAGTGAGACAACAAGGGCATCCCATAATGCTGTGCCCCATTATCTTGCCCTTCTTGAAAGGAGAATAATGATATAGGCAACCTTTGGAAAATTTGTTGGGAAAAGATGTAGCCTGCAGTTCGAGAATGAGGGAGCACTGGGACAAAAAGGAATGGCAGGTTGACAGATCCCCATCATAGGTAGACGGGGTGGGGAGGAGTGGTTCCTGACCAAAAATGTACAAAGGAGGGGGCTGAGGAACAGGTGCCGGAGGTGGTTGCGTTTGCTGTAACTGAGTGGTGAATTTCGTATGTGTTGGTAATCTGTGTGATTTCCTGTTATCCTTGACCCCTCAGACAAGACAAGCTGCCCCTGCTGGATTCATTGTTGGCCTGATTTCCTGTTTTCCTTACCCCCTCAGATGAGCCACATCTGTGGGATCCATTTTTAGTCAGATGGGGAAGTTGTGATGGATCCAAATGCACTTGCTTGCTAACTCAAGAAATTGAKTTATGAGACCTATTTGTTTTACCACAAAGTAAAATGGCCATGGTAATGCATCTAACTCAGACCCACACAGTAGGCGGCCACATCACGATGCAGAAGAACATCCAAAAAAATCCAGGACCACTTCCACTGCCCTGGACTATGGAGGTTTGAGACTTCTGCCATGGTAACTTCTGAATGGATATAGTCAGTCCACTGCTGAACTTTGCCAGAGGCAACAAGTACATCTTAGTCATGGCAGACTATTCCACCCACTACCTGGAAGCCATCCCACTCCAAAAAGCTACATCCCAAAACAGTGCTACAGGACTAGTGCTCTTCTTTAGCTGAGTAATTAATGGGGGGTGTTTATTGCAAAGCAAGTCGATCCATACATATATGTACAGTACCATCCCCAAATTTATAGACTGGTAAAACAAAAACCAGACCAAAAGGATGCTGCAATGGGTGGTAGACAAAGGAGGTCTCAACTAGGACCAGCAGCTTCTCTATGCCTTTCTCGCAGCCTCCATCGAATTTACCCCTTTTAAGCTGCTGTTCGAGAGACAACCGGGTGGGCGGCTTGACATGGAAGCGAAGCCTGGGAAGAACAGTCCTCGCCTTTCCACTCTGTAGTAGAATACGTGCAGCATGTGCCAGCACAGCCTCTAGACTTTCATCCAGAGAACTGGGTATTGCTGCTACTTCTCTGCTCTATTTGTAAGTTCCTGGCTCGACGGCAAACACCCCATACCATCACAGGTCGAGTATTGCCAGTAACTTGCTGACTGACAGCCAGGTATGAAAAAAAGCTAATTGTAAAGCTTTTTTTTGTGTGCGTGACATTAAAAGCTTGCCAAGTATAATTACCCATCAATTTCCTACAAATACACTTGACAATACTGTTCTTGCAAGATCTATTCGAGAACAGCTGACCTTCATGTCTTAAAATAACAATTGGTTGTTGTTGTTGTTACTTAATTACATAATTCCATATTTTATTATTATTTCATAGTTTGAAATCTTCAGTATTTTTCTAGAATATAGAAAAAAAACATTAAACAAAAAACATTGACATTTCATAAAAATAATAAGAGATTAATATGTACTCATGACACTGTATATATTACTGTATATGGCTACTTTTTATGTACATAACACAGCACAACTGGCCAAAAGCTTAAATATGCTCTCTTCGCTGATAATAAATCATTTGGAGATTCTTGTTTTTTAATTTAACACACACACACACACATACAGTATTTGGTGATGATATTACTGTAGGTCATTGCTGCATAGCACATTGGTGGCATTCAGAATCAGAAGAGTTTTATTGCCAAGTACGCTTGCACGTACAAGGAATTTGTTTTAGTGACAGAGCTCCAGGACAAAACAAATAACAAGGCAAAACAGCACGACACAAAAAAGGAAAAAAATTTTAAAAAGAAAAAAGAAAATTACAACAAATTGAGTAGGATGGATTTCAAATGGAGTAGGGTGTGAGATACTTACAAATACGTTAAATAAATATCTGCGGTATTGCACAGTGATGTTGCCCACAATATTGCACATATATTTAATGCACAGTGAGAAGAATGTTTTAGCTGTTCATGAGGTACAGTAAATTGCCTGGGGGAAAAAACTGTTCTTGTGCTGATTCTGTGGTGTAATCAGCTCAGGGTTAATAGTCAACATTACATGGCTGGGGGGTTTTATTAGATCTTTTTATGGGCACAAAAAAAAATAATTCAAAGTTTTGTCTGTGTGTGATATATATTTTTCTACATTTTGCCTGTGTGTGATATTATCCATGCTTTGTACAAAATTTCAGATTTTCCTCATATCTAATCTCCTCTCATGAGGAACATATTCAGACAATACTCCAGCGGATTTGATCGCAAATAGATCAGAAGCTGGAGTCTCAGTCAGCTTCAGTGCACATTGTCATGTAAATAATAATGATACAAAAAAAATGTAATTATTATTTTAAACACCAGGTTCAGACAACAACGTGCATTTTAATACAACGGTTCTGAAGAATGGCTTTGGGAATTTGTGCAGTGTTTGTGCAGATTTTGAAACCCCTGATAAGCAACAAGTTTTTTGCACAGACGTAACTATTTCTTTAGAGGAGAATCACCATGACTGCCTGTGAATGTGCAGTTCTACTCGCTGGACAAAAGATCTCCCTTCCTGGCTTCTACTCCAGTGAAAGAGAGAGCGAGGGAGAGAAAGAGAGGCGGCGCATTCAGCCGACTACACTGCTGAAAGACCTCTACATTCCCAATCACAAATCTCAGTTTGCTTACTTAGGCTCCTTCTAGCCCTTTTTTAATAATAATATTAGAAGTACTTTTGCTATACATTATATTGTATTAAATACATAATTGTTTAATGAAATAAAAAATAGGGAATTTTAAAGTAATTAATTTTTCTACCTATGTATATTGTACGTGAGAGAAAATTTGCTGCTGGATTGAAAATTTTTCTTTCGCAACATTGGAGACTGAAGAACAGCTTGTAGCAGTTGTTCATTTTGAGTTGATCAATATGGCTTCTGGTTCCGTCTCCTGGCTTCAGACCCATATAGGCAGAAATGACATGGTATTGGTTCCTGTATGCGCACCGCTTTCTCTCTTTGCTACAAGTTGCTATGAAAATACTATATACTGTATCATGTTACATGGGGCTCACTTTGTCCTGCTGGACTTGGGTTTGGGTCTCCTTTGTTCCTCGAATAAATGCAATTCTGTGCTTCAACCTTTGTGGCAGAACCACATAAGTTTGTGATTCCACAAACTTTTGGTCCTTATAGTGTATGCATAATTACACCAAAGACTCATGTGCACTCTCTGAATTTAATGCCCAGGTCTAACCTCTTATAGCTACTAAAGCTATAATATAAATTTTTCCAACATAATATGTGCTCATAAACTGCTGATGAGAGAACCCAGCCATACCCAGACTAATAGCTGGACCAGTTTCCAAGCAATGTCCTTGCAGAGTAAGACCTCTTCCAGGTAGTGAGTTCTGTAGTACAACAGAATGAGGATAGACAAGATGGGAAGGGTAAGGAGAGAACCAGCTGAATTTCCCGCACACAGGGCCATATTTTTTTTTGGCACTGGGGTCACTACTGGCAAAGGTTTTTCATGTCTGCTTAAGTCTCAGCCCATGGTACTAGTCTTGTTTTTTTCAACATGGCCTCCAAGGGACTGTGTGTGAAGCAGGTGTATAATCACATCTGTTTTGCTGCATGGGCAGAGGCTTGTACACTGGGGACTCCAGGGTGGGTAGACTGGCACGAGACTCCATGCTCAGGAAGTTGGGGCACTTTGAAAGGTTTGGAAATATTCAAATTGATCATAAAATGTATAAAAAATTCATAATGGACATACATTTTCTGACAAACTGTTCACTACAGTATTGTTGTGTTGAATCTGCTCATGACATAAACATGTATTTTTCTTCACCCCAGAATCATGACTTATTTATCGTCTATCTTGTATGGTTTTGCTTCGTTCGTAGCACATCCATGTATAAAGTATAAGAACATAACCTACATAAATATCGTGATGCTCTATCATAGAAGTTTTCCTGTTTTACAGTCCACACTGAATCCAAGAAAGCAGCTTTAACCCAGATGATTTTACAACAATGGGTTTAATGTCTGCCGGCTTTAGCTGCTGAATAATTTATTAGCTGGTTCTGCTCTCAGTACAAACAATAGCAGTTTTGATTCAAGAGCATTTAATGCTCACTCGAGACCATTAAGAGTCCACAGTAAAAAAAAAAGAAAAGAAAAAAATCTAGGAAGAAACATTTAAGAACCGCTTAAATACCAGCGCTGCCGAATTCTCTGCTTGGATTGAAGTTGATTGTTGATTAATTCTCTAGAACAGCAGCTCTGACAATAGTGCAGCGGAAAATCACAGGTTTACATGAATGCTCTTGTTCTGATTCCTTATCATTTCTACAGTAACAATTCATTCATATGGACTTGTCAAGAAGTCACACCCTATTAAAAATATTAACTAATCAATAAAATTTCAATAACAAAATTAAAACATTTTCTAAGGACGTTTTAAATACTTATATTTAAGGAAACAATCTTGAAACAATCAAAGGTTTTCTGACATTCACTATACTCTCTACGGGAGAGGTGAGTTTACACTCTGTTGTATCTCAGTAACTCAACTTATTAGTCTTGCTGTCCTGTTAATTTTTCAAAAGAGAGTGAAAATATAATTTTTTATCACTTAAATAAAAAAACATTTATTAAATTATCTAATTTACAAACAAAAATAATCCCTAATCCTTACTGTAAAATTGTTGTTGTTTTTTTTACTGTATGCATGCACACCCTCCAGCAGATGGCGCCATATTAGGTCGTTGCTGTGTATGCTTATGTGCTTACTGCATTTTCTATTTCAGTAAAGAGCTTTACTGTATTATACCTTTGATGTAATCTCTGTTTTGTCTAGGCTGTTCAACAACAAAACAACAACAACAACTGGTCGACCCCTGTGGCAACCCCTTAAAGCTGAAAGTCTAATACCATCTGAGGTTAGTCTGAATAAAAATGTGTATATTCTATCCGCATTATATCTTCAAAAAAAGTGCAGTGTTATCTGTTTAAATCATGCAGCCCTATTTTTTCCCCTAAATAGTTTCTGAGACAAAATAAACATTTGAATTTTTTAATACATTTATATTGTATGTTAGTTCTAAAATTGCTTTTTTTTTWAAGTCTATTTAAATTAAATATCAAAGCTGCAGGTTTTAGATTTTTTTTTAATCAGTTCTACAGTTAATAGTGCATGAAGTAACTCAAGAATATAATGAAAGCTGGCAGGTGGTTAGCACTGTCGCCCAGGTTCGATTCCCGCCTTTGGGTCTGTGTGCATGGAGTTTACACATTCTTCCTGAGCTTTGTTGGGTTGTGCGCCCTGCGATGGATGCGCCCTGCCTTGCGGCTTAAGTGTCTTGGCATAGGCTCCAAACCTCACCATATACAGGATAAAGTGGTATAGACAACAATTATATACCCAGAAAAAAAGGACACTATATGGCCTACAATGTGTGTGGAAACTTGGTCTTCAGATTTATATGCAAAGTTTATATTTATATTCTGTGGTTCAAATGTTCTGAGGAAACCCATCCTGGGATATTTTTAGCTTCTAATCAAGAATGTAAAAAAAAAATACAGGCATTTTGAAATTGAAGTGGAATTGAAAGACGGGTGGGAAAAAAGCACGACTTTCCCGGAGTGACGACACGTGCAATGCACATTTCTTCCACAAGAGGGTGCGCATGCTCACTTGTGGGTGTGTTTTCCAGCTGGAACACAGTGTTCGCTAAAAAGTGTGAAAACAGTTTGTTTTTGTGATTACTTCACACAAAACTAAAAGAAAAATTAAGTCGACAATAAACCAAAAAAAATTATTTATTTTAATCATAATAGGATTTACAATGCTAATACTTAGTTTACCCCACATGAGCCTTTCAAATAAGGCCAATAAATATCTATCTAATATATATATATATATAAAAAGTTAGGTCTGGTCGAATGATTTATACATTTTTGATTAGACCAGACAGGGGCATTCCATGAGTGGGGGTGTCCTGGTCCAACCCTACTCAGACTCACTCCAGATTGAATAATCCTTTGAATTAAAGGACAAGCTAGCTGAACTACAGACAGCAATTTTGAACAATTACATTTGACAATTGACCAATCAGGAAATTAATTAGWGGGGAATGTACAGTACATCCTAACCTGAAACGTAGCGTTCGCAAAAAAAATCAGCAGCAAGAGAAGAAAGTGTTCGTTGCTTGGCGATGTTTGACTCTAAACTTTGTATAAACTACACAATACACAAACATGAAATCACAAGCTGGTGTCTTCTAACGTATTTTGAATATACAGTATATTTTATATACTCCACACTACAGTCCTAATAACATTAGCCTATGCATTTTGTAAGGACAGGCCTATATATATATGAATATGAAAGACAGGCAAATATAAAATTCTTTATGTATTATTATTATTATTATTATTATTATTATTATTATTATTATTTTAACTGAAGGGAGCAGGCCCACATGGGTGCTGGTGGTAGTGGTGCAGGGCTCAGGGATTTATGCTAGCAGTGACCCAGACAGTGTAACTAACTAGAAGCTAATTATTTCATAGACAATGCCTTTGGAGAAATTAACATTTGTTTCTGCTAAATTTAAAAGAAGACAGTGTGTACACATAAAATGATACTGCGCACAGCTAAATAGCTAAAAAGAAAACAAGAAGAAAAAAAAAGCTTCTACAATCCAAAGACATGCAGATTTGGTTAATTGTTACAAAATTGCCCCATATTGTGTGTGTGTGTGTGTGTGTGTGTGTGTGTGTGTGTGTGTGTGTGTGTGTGTGTGTGCCATGTGATAGATTGGCACCCTGTTCAGCGTGTACCCTGCCTCATGGTCCAAAATCTCCTGGGATTGGCTTCAGACCCTGTACCTGAGATAAGCAGTATAGAAGAAGAAGATGATGATGATGATGATGATGATGATGATGATGATGATGATGATGACGAAGAACACTCATCATCTTGTGTACCTATATATCATGTTAACCATTGTTTTTCTGCTAATGCATTGTGGATTTATCCATCTCAAGGAATTATTTAGTTCAAAACAATTTATAGACCACGAATACCAAAACATGTGAGTGTGTGGTTTGATCGGATAACGTTTGCTTTTCAAGTAGGAGGTTGTTGGTTCAAGTCCCAGCTTTCTTCCATTTAAAATGTCACTGCCCTGGCTTCTAGATATATATGTTTATAAAGGTTCAAGATTTCATTATTAACCTCAGAATAGATTTCTCGTGAAACCTCCCATTAAGTCAACTCTCCTATCTCACTGCTGTCTAACCCGGCCCACTTCTGCTAAGAACATAAGTCCTATAGTTTGAGATTTGACCAAATCAGGTGATGAGAAATAAATACCAGAATATTACCAAACAACTTCTCTGTGTTTCACAATGTTATGCTATTAATAACACTCATTTACTTCATCTGACATTCACCTGTGCTTCAGTGGTGAGGAGGAGAGAGCCATGGTTCCTGCAGAAGGCGGTTGTTAGGTTGAAGACTAGTCAGTGTGTTCTGGATGACTTGTGACTGCTGGGGGTAAAAGTAATACTGTAATCTGAAGAAACACTTATAAATATGTGCACCCCTTATATTTAATTTGAAAACACACATTTCCTTATATAGAGTTACACTTCCTGTTACTGAGAGATTGTAGCGATGGCCACTGACTGAACCTTTACCAGCTCCTTGTCTAGTACTAAATAAGATACCCTGCTACTCTCAAATTACGTACCCATTTAAAAAGTACTTTCATCTCTAAGATAATGGAGAAACTTTTCATTCCAGTCGTATTTGGATGAAAATGGAATACTAGAGAAATTGCAGTCGGAGTTTAGAGTAAAACATAGTACAGAGACTGACATACTGACAGATACCGGCAGTACAGTTACGCTTGTGGTTTCATTTCTATATATTCACACGTATATGTGATCAGTTTGGTTGATCATATATTAATTATGTATATCTTTTTTTTTTCCAGCTTAGGCTTCTATCCAAGATGAAGCCTCTCCTGTCAACTGTTGACTTTGAAAGGCCAATATATGCATTCATAAATTCTAGACTAGATTATTATAATGCTTTGTATCATGACCTCCCTCAATAATCCCTTAATAGATTGCAGATGATTCAAAACGCTGCTGCTCACCTTCTCACTAACATTCGCAAACGAGCGCATCACTCCAACTCTGGCATCACTGCTGGCTTCCATCATGTTTTAGAATTGATTTTGAGGTTTTAAGTCTTGTCTACAATGTATTAAATGATTTGGCACCACAATATCTTGTTGATTTATTGCAGCTTTCCCTCTCAAGTTTGCTTAGATCTTCAAACCAGCTCCTTTTAGACACACAGAGGTCTAAGCATAAAAACTGAGGTGATTGAGGCTTTGCCGTGGCTGCTGAGGATAATATCAGATTCTAATTCGGAAACTTTTAAGTCTCAGTTAAAACCAAATTTCTACTTCTACATTCTATTTTGGCTTTTAATGAATAGTTTTTAAATTTTTTAATGAACATAATTGTATGTATTTTGTGTCCTTTTATTTATATTTTTGATTTTATGTGGCTTGATTTTCTTGTTTTAAATTTACATAATATATATTTTATTATATTTTATTAACATATATTGTATTTTCTATGTACATTGTGTTTTATTTACTTTCAGGCATTTGTTTTAGTACTGTTATCCTTGTGTCTTCATATCTTTTTTACTCTAAGCATGTGCTATATAAATGCTCTTTTATTGATTGGTTCATTGATTTAAAAGAAAAAGCAGAAAACAGTACTAAAGCAAGTGCCTGAAAGTAAATAAAAAAACTGAGGTTACATTAAAAAGAATATAACAATAAACAATTACACACATTTAAAACAAGAAACTCAAACCAAATAAAATAAACAGTTAAATAAAAATTACAAATAAAAGTACTAATTATGTAAATTAAAACCACATAAGGTAAGAACCATTAATTAAAAGCCAAAGCGTAAAAATGTGTTTTTAATAGAGACTTCAAAGTCTCCAAACTTTAACTCCATATTATAATAAATGCCAATGTTGCAGAATGCCAATGTGTGAAATCTTGGCTCAAGTAGATGAGCAGCCAGAGATTTAGGATATGAGCATACTGTAGATGTCCCCTAGGATAAGAGCTGGAGCAAACAGGGGGTTATGGAGCTTGAAGAAAGAGTGAAGGAAAGGATGAGTCAGACAGGTCCGGAGCGCAGAGGGGGTCTAATCAAGCATCTGTGGGATTTTAACAAAAAGATTTTTGACAAAAGATCCTTTAAGTCCTTTAGGGTGTAAATGGTGGACCTCAATCCCACACATTCTTGATTAGACCCCCTCTGTCCTCCGGACCTGCCTGACTCATCCTGGTGCCACCCTTCTGGTTGTCACATAGAGGCCCCGTGTGATCTGCCTGGGGTGCGTGTGGTGACTGGGGACGGATCCWCTTTAAAGACCATGTCCTGGACTCGGCTGATGGAGACAGCTGTTATCTGTGGACTTGTGACTACAGTTGCTCACTGTTTCAAGATGGAATTTGCCACACTTTTGTACCAGAGCCACATATAAAGAACCTGGTCTCCATATTAACTTAAACACGTCTCCCGTTAGATTGAATTTCCAGCCGCCTAACATGCAGTATGACTGCAAAACAATTCCTGCTATTCATTATCACTTGAATGAGGACGAGTTTCCTGTTGAGTCTGGTTCCTCACGAGGTTTTTTCCTATTGCCTTCTCAGAGAGTTTTTCCTTGCCACCCTCACCCTTGACTTGCTCATCAGGGATAATCTGATCATTTTGATTTAAACAGATTTTCTCACACATTTCATAATCAGTTCCATATTTTTCTTTTGATTCTGTAAGGCTGCTTTGTGACAATGCGCACTGTTAAAAGTGATATATAAATAAAAGAAATCTAAATTAAATTGAAATTAATTATACTGATATATGGGAGATAAGTSACTGTAGTTGTAATATGGGTTTTGTCCACCAGGGGGTGTCTAAGCTCACGTGTTGTCTGTTTTTCCCCACGCAATCCAGGTTTAAAAAAGAAGAAGAAGAAGAGAAGAAGAAACAAAGTTAAGACTAAAACAAATAATCATTAATATTAATAATTAAAATTGGAAGAGCACAACAATAGTAATAGTAAGACAGCAGAATATCTTCCTTACATTTTTATTTTTCTTATTTAAAAGAACAGCTCTGATTTTGTGGCAAGTGATGGATGAGCACATTTACCCCACATGATGCTTTCTCGAACAAGTCAAATAATATTAATAATATTAATTTAGAGACATATATACAGTATGATGAGAAGCAAATCACAGGGAAATACAGACTGCATTATCCAGCTGATGACTGAGGCAAAGTAGCTAGCTAGCAGCTAATTCTTTCACACAAGTACTACAAAGGCACAGAAAAATACAAAGTTAGTGTTACTGTTAAATCAGATAATTAAATAGCTTAGCTTAGCTCAAAAGGATACACTGTATTTTATATTGCAACAGGAATACTTTTAACCTTGAAAATATTTGTTTACCATTTGAACATCTTCATGACAGGAGTTTTTCAACGTCTGATTCCACCACAGCATCTCAATGAGGTTCTCAAGTCTGGACTTGGCCATTCTAACACCTTCAGTTTTGTCTTCTTTAACCAATCAGATGATGATTTGCTGGTGTACTTAGGATCAGGTCCTGTGGTATGACCCCATTTTGGCCCAGCTCAATTTTCTAGACAGATGGCCTCACATTTGTCTCAAGATTACTCTGGTATAAAGTGGAGTTCGAGACCAGATCATCACCCCTCAACCACCAGACTACATGAGGTGTTTGCAGTGATTGTTTGGGTTTCACGTAAAACATCTAATTTTCCCCAAAGTTTTTTTTAAAAAATATTTTATACAGTGTATTAAAATGTATATTGTTGAAATGGCCATAAAGCCGACTTGAACTTGAACTTGACAACTGACTTTTTTCATAGCCACCATTTTAAGAAAAGTATGCTTGTTCAGTGATTTTCTGGCTGTACTACCATAAACATACAGCACAGTATGTGCTTATAGAGGCCTGTAGATCACATGGTTTAGGGTTAGGGTTTCCTTTATATCTCTGACCATTAAGGAGTCTTTGGACTGAATTTGCTTGGACACCCACTCCTCGGGAGCTTGGCAGCCGTCTTGAAGGCTGTCCTCTTCATTTATACACGCTATTTACTGTAGCATTATGAGTTTTAAATTGTTTGGAGATGGCCTTCTAACCCTTTCCAGAATGATGAGCAGCAACTGTCAAGGCTGATATCCTTTCTTTGTGGCATCATAGATGTACGAGAGCTCTAGAGAACCAAACTGCCAAAAGTTCAGCCTTTATAGAAGTACAGTGGCTATAAAAAAGTCTAAAGTCACCCCCGTTTAAATATCAGTTTTTTGTGATGTAAAAATTAAGCCAAGATAAATCATTTCAGAATTTTTTCCATCTTTAATGTGACGTATAATCTGTATAGCTCAATTGAAAAATAAACTGAAACATTTTTGGAGGGGAGTAAAATAAATCTACACACGTTTGAAATAATACTCTGTTGCACTCAGTCTTTTTGGGTAGGAGTCTAACAGCATGGCACATCTTGACTTTGCAATATTTTCCCACTCTTCTTTGCACAATCGCTCCAAAATCTGTCAGATTGCGAGGGCATCTTCTGTGCACAACTGGTCACCATGTTTTGGTGAAAACCCTCTTCAAATCACCCCACAGATTTTCAATCAGATACAGGTCTGGGCTCTGGCTGGGCCATTCCAAAACCTTTGATATTCTTCTGGTGAAGCCATTCTTTAGTCCCTCCTCATCTTCAGCTTTTTTCGAAGCCTGGAGGTTTTGTGAAATCATTGACTGGTATTTGGAACTGTTCATAATACCCTCCACCTTGACTAAGGCCCCAATTCCAGCTGAAAAAAACAACAACAAAAAACATAATGGCTACCAAAGCATGATGCTACCACCACCATGCTTCACTGTGGGTATGGTGTTCATTTTCTGATGTGCAGTGTTGTTTATGCACCAAACATACCTTTAGGAATTATGGCCAATAGTTAAACCATGGCTTTATCAGACCATAACACTTTTTCCCAAATGCTTTTGAAAGATTTTAAATGTGTTTTTGCAAACTTTAGCCAGGCTAGGATGTTTTACTTCACCCTAACCTATAGCCCAGGCATATGAAGAATACGGGAGATTATTTTCGTATTTACTAAACACCCAGTACTTGCCAGAAATTCCTGTAGCTCCTTTAATGTTGCTGTAGGCCTCTTGGCAGCCTCCTTGACCAGGCTTTTAATCAATTTCCGAGGAACGTCCAGTTCTGGGTAATGTCACTGTTGGGCCATATTTTCACCACTTGATGATGACTGTCTTCACTGTGTTCCATGGTATATCTAATGCCTTGGAAATTATTTTTGATGACTCATGTATTTTAACAACGAGATTTCTCTCATGATTTGGGAGCTCTCTGYGGACCATGGCAGGTTATTGGTCACATTAAAGGTGGAAAAATAAAAAAAATATTTATCTTAGTATATATTTTTTTCTACATCACAAAAACCTGACATTTTAACAGGGGTATGTACTTTTTAGGACTTTTTAGGTCCACTGTAGATACACTTCTTCAAGATCAACCAATCATATGAAATTATTTAGTAACCCCTGGCTGCTAATTACACTCTTAATGATTGTTGAAGTAGGGACGTTGTACTTATGGTTGTACTTATTTGTCCCACTTGGTCTACAATTTTGGCTACTTTATATTGTACAGGGGGCCTGGAGCCTTTGGGCATGAGGCGGCGTACACCCTGGACAGGGTACCAATCCATCGCAGTGCGCATGCACACACACACACACACACACACACACACACACACACACACACACACACACACGCACACACACACACACACACACACACACATGCACTGCCAATTATCCTCATCTGCATGTCTTTGGACTGTGGGAGGAAACTGGAGTACCCAGAGGAAACCCACCAAACACGGAGAGAACATGCAAACTCCATCGAACCTTCATACCTGTAGGTGCGAGGCCACAGTGTTAACTGCTACACCACCATGTCTCCATTAATTTCAATTAATATTTTAAAAAGTATTAAAATATTTTTAAAGTACTCACACCTAGTGTTACAAATAGTGTAATATTGATGATCTTTGTTTACTCTCAGTGAATTAGAACAAAATTTGTACTTTTAAGTAAATCATTTAATATTGTTAAAATAAAATAACAATAAATTATCTTCGATCTTGATACCTTGAGTGGTGGTAATGAACTCAGTTTTGGTGCCTTATGTAAAGAAATGACAGGAATACATGAATATTAATGATTTAATCCTGTAATGGTGCAAATCCGAAATCAAAGTGCTGTACCTGTCTGATTAGACAGTAATGCGGGCTGTAACTTTCAGACAGGAAAGGGAACAGGACTATGTTTAGTATTGTTAATAAATTTTATATTGTGTGGACTGACTGATCACATAATTAGGAACACCTGCTTATTCATGAAAGTATTCTGTCAGCCAGTCATGTGGCTGCAGCACAATCCATAGAGGTATGCAGTTACAAGTCGAGAGCCTCAGCTAATGTTCACATCAGACATCAGAATGAGGATAAAATATGATCTCAGTGATTTTACTGGTGCCACACAGGCTGATTTGAGTATTTCAGAAAATCATTTAGAATTTTAACATAAATTGCCCTCTAGCGTTTGCACAGAAGGAAATAAAATCCCAGCGAGCAGAAAAAGTTTTACAGATGAGAGGGGCCAGATGACATGGAGGTATTGTGATTGAAAAAATGACTCTTTACAACCTAAGTATAAAAATCCCAAAGGAATTTGATGGTTTATGGATGAAAAAATATATATAAAATAGATAGATATAGATATAGATATAGATATATAGATATAGATATATAGATATAGATATATATAATGCTGAATATGCTGAATATCAGCACGGCTGTAGGAACGAGGGCTCAGCCAGAGTCCTGAAGATATCACAGCTGTGCTGATAATCAGTACAAAAGCATGACTCAAGTGTAATATTGCTTTTAAACAACATTCTACAAACAACATTTATTATCATCATATACTACCAGTACTGTGTAGACAAAAAGTGAGAAGGGGATCCAGTTCCATCATGGTGCTTGATGGGTTTGATAATTTGATAATACTGTTCTTGCAAAGAACTGTTCTAGAACATCTGACCTTCGTGCGTTAAAACAACAACTTACTGTTACTTAATGTCTCATGTGTTCTGAAATCTCTAGCATTGTTCTGGAATGTAGAAAACAAATCACAAAACAAAAAACATCGAATTAGAAGGAGTGGCCAAACTTTTGGCTGGTACTGTACCAGTGTAAGGAACAAATGTGTAACCAGACAAACTAAATTGGATTTCATTGTCTTCTTCAATTTGTCCTAAGGGCATACAAACTTTTGCACTCTGTCTGTATATTGATCTTAGTGAATCTGCTCGGCAAACAATCCTCTACTATCCCAACAATCAGTCAATGTTATTGATTGATTAATCTGCTTACACAGAGATGCATCTTAAGTGCTAGTTTAGCTGCATCAGAGATTCATAATTTAACATTATTCTTTATGGTACAGAAAGTTCAGTCCATTGAGGGCGGAGACCATTATGACATATCCTCATGCCAATCAGAAGACCAAGAACATCACCACGTTTCTCTCGCTAAGTAATGTTGATGGGAAATAAAGCTCTTTTCAGTCAGTCAGGTCATTCGATTCAGCTCAACGATACGAGTCAACTCTTTGGGTTCCTAATGATTTTTTTCTCCAAAAAAAGACAAAATGATTGTATTGTTTGTTTTTTTTAATTAGTAAATTGAAATTGTTTAATGAACTCTAACTCTACTTCCTAATAAACCAAATAACATTGCAGTTTATATAATCTGCMAACCGATCCTCTTCAACATAACAATTGAGAGTTAAATACACACCATCATTTACAGTACACTAATGAAGAGCTCAGACGAATTACATTGCACTGCAAGATTACACTGCATTGCATACATCTAAAAAATGTATAAGAGTCGGCCTTTTAACCTTGACCAAAAGGACTCGACTCAAAGACCCGGCTCATTTGCAAACGACAAATCACTAGACTTCTAAGCATCTCTGATGAGTAGGAAGAAAGAGAAAGGATGATCTAATGACTGAGGCAAAGCAATGAGGTCATCGCCACCTGACTCATACTCCCAAAAGAGCTGTGTTTCCACTCAGCACATGATCCTATCCTCTGTGTGCTGTGTGCGGAAAAAAGGGCTGCACTTAATTTAGAGTTACATCGATAAGCAGATATTACATAGTACTAATTAAAGAACACTGATTTGATGTATTTCTCTACATAGGTTTAGGTTGGATTTAGAATCAAACAATAACATACATTAATAATAAGATTATTTACAATTATTTACAATTTATGTTTCTTTTTAATGAGTGAACTGTACATATAAAAACATAAAGGTGTGAATGACTTGTGTTGTGTGGGCGTGGTTAAAATGATAAGTGGGAGGGGTTTGGATTATTTCGTTTATTATTAGTTTTGATAATAAGTTAGTATCTATTAATGTCATTTTGTGTATTTGATTTTAACATTCTATTTTGTTTCTAGGTTCTAGGTATTTCAAAAGCAACCAAGATACATATTATTTGATTGTTATTATTGGCACCCTGAACTATAGAACACCCCTACTTATAGAAGCATTCTGATTAAATGAAAGTATTACAACAGTACTACTCTACTAGTGTAAGCCCACATTTATTCATTTTTTACACCGTTTGTCTTATACAGGGTCATGGGATGCCCTTAGATCATCCCAGGAGACTTTAGGCATGAGGTGGGGTACACCCTGGATAGGAGGCCAATCCATCGCAGGGCACAAACACACATACATACACAAACACTCATACTCGCACTCGTGGCAATTTGGAACTGTGGGAGGAAACCAGAGTACCTGGAGGAAACACATCAAGTATGTGGAGAACATGAAAACTTCACGCACACAGGCTAGTGGTCGGAATCGAACCCTCGACCCTGGAGGTGAGAGGCCTTAAAGGTAAAGAATACCTGTTAATGTGCTTCAAATTTYTTAATAACTCGTAACCATGCTGTAACACTCTGTCCAAGTACTGTATAGCTGTTCAATAACAAATAATAATCTTCACTTAAATATAAAGCAGCTCTAACATTTATTAATGATTATAACACAATAGACATGAATAAATGTAATTGTTTTTTTTTTTGCAAGCTAATGAGACTAATTATTCACAGAAGAGAATCATTTCTTGATGTGTACATTTTTTTTATATCTAAAATATGTTGTTTGTACATAATACATAAAATTGCTTATCAATCTGATCAATCCGATCATTTTGATTTATACATATTTTCTCACACATCAAACTATTTCCCTATTTTACTTTTGCTTCTGTAAAGCTGCCGTGCGACAATGATCATTGTTAAAAGTGCTTTATAAATAAAGTTTCATTGAAATTGAACAAAATTACATAAAAACAGAAAAAATATACAAAATATACAAAATACTAATAATAATAGAAAAGTTTTCTAGTAATATAATACTAGTAACATAATATATAACATAGTAATACATAGTGTTATATATTATTATAATATATAGTAATATACTACTACTACTACTACTAATAATAATAATAATAATAATATATAACATATATAGTAGATAGTTTGTATTCATCCACCAAATTAAACCCATAATTAACTAAACAAACCGACTGTGTTGTAAGTAAGATTTATTGATAGTGTTGAACAGTCGTAGTTATAGTTAGACATATTTGCTCACATTCATCTGTAAAACAAAAAAATCTGTGAATATCATTGCTAACTAAAAGCTAACCATATCAGTGACTCTTGTATAAATGAACACTTCGTTCTTTTGAGTAAAGTATTTAAAGCTCCTGTTTAACTTTTTTTTTTTTTTACCTCTGATGGGTTAAATAACAAACATATTGTTTTTAATTAAAGTCTTCACTGTAATTTTATAGTCATGAAATTCAACACACTGGAATACGAAGCAATGATCCATAATAGCGGCACTTATTTACCAGCTAAATTGTGTGTATTTACAGTCTTCTGTATTTTCATGTTTACAAGCATTACAGCAGTCTCTAGGGGACATACAAATGTGTTGCATCATTAATACTTTATTGTCAGGATCCAGTCCTGATGCATTCTGGGTGTATTTACTCTTGTTACTGAAATCATGTCAGGGTGTAAAGGAGGTTGCCATGAACTGATGCCCGTCTGACGCTTACAAAGACAATTTCTTAGGACAATGGACATGCAATTAATGGCATTTTCTGAATGAAGGAACAGTGCTCATGGCTGGAAGAAGAAAATATCCATACTCTGTCCTCTCTAACAGGATTTTAACTTAACTGTACTCTCAAACTCTGACCTACTGAACCAGCATGAAGATTACAAAGCACTCAGTGATATAATRGTACAGTTTTAAGTAYGCTGATGGATAAAGGACGTCTTCACTAATGAATGGCTCTGAAATGGCAAAGCAATTAATTCATGAATTTTATAGTTTAAAAATTCATAAAGCATTATGAAACAACCAACCTTCCCATTGATTGATTTATTTATTACCATCCTCCTTGTGCTATTATTAATATTATTATTGTTATTATATTGGTAAYAATTCCACCATAATAAACAGCAAGCCATCGGATGACTGGATGTCCTGGTCACGTGACTTCCCATCCCGAGCCTGTTGTATTCATACACACTCTCCAACGGATGATGTCATATTAGGTCATCGCTGCATATGCACACTGAGCTCTGGCTGAGCTTGAAGGATTAATCACCTGTGACGTAATCATCTCACAGACAAGAGTCAATATAGCTTGAAGCCCCCTAACATATCGCTGACCAATTAGGAAACGTGACTGGACTCACCAACAGATGAAAATAAATAAATAAATAAGATGGAGGGATTTGAACAAAAGAGCGAGACACACGCACACACATACATACACGTACACGCAGGCTGGGGGAGAAGGGGGAAACACTATCCGTGATCCATAGCTGATATTGATTTGGGCCTTGAGTTCCCAGTGGACACCATTAGTGAAGGCAGATGACCTTTTGGACAGTTGGACCGTCACTTAGACGTTGCACCTCGTCCAGCATGACGGAGCTCCTCTCTGTAACCCGCATTAAAGGACTGCTAATCAGTTAGTCAGTCCTACAGAATATTGACGGCAGGTTGCTTGTTTTAGATCAGCACTCTTTTTATAAATCTGACCGCTGGCATACAATAC
>QMIH01001543.1:36110-77489 GCA_003987875.1 Clarias batrachus | reverse complement strand
TTGAGTTACAGGGAAAGAACATTATGCAACTCTTCAGGATTGTAATTTTTTTATGTATTAATTCAGTCTTGCAGGTCAGTTCAAGTCGGTTTGAGAGATGATGCAAAGCCTCATCACTCTTCCCCATCCTCTACTGAGAGACATAATTTTGTAATATCAATTAAATTCATTATCCATAACTTTTAAAAATGGGAATTGAACACTGCCTAAATTTGGCTGGCTGGTTGGATTTTTTTTTTTCTTTTAATCATTTGGGTGTAGCCAGAATTTTGATGCCTGTCAAGATAAGATTAATTTTAGCTTTCATCTCTGTGGGTTTTCAAAATGGGTTTTAGGGCATTTCCAAAATGAATTTTATGACATTTGGGGAAAGGGAACTAATTAATATGCTAAAGAGGCTTTTTCTTGAGTTCAATGCATACTTAATTGTAACAATGTTTAATACTAAAGTCATCCCACTCTCTCTCTTTCTGTCACTCAATTATTCTCTATACCCCCGTACAGGGTCACAGGAGGCCTGTAGTATATCCTAGGGAACCAGGCAGGGTACCAATCCGTGGGGAATCAAACCCTAAACCCTGGAGGTGCAAGGTCACAATGCTAACCATGTAAATTTGTATAGATTTATTTGTTTGTTTGTTTGTTTGTTTGTTTGTTTGTTTGTTTAAAATTGTAAAATCCATGAGGGAGAAAACAAGAAAGACTTGGGAGAGAACTAATATTTCCAGCTGCTATAATGTAAGAAATAACAGCAGCTCTCTTTTTTCACAGACATTCCACAATGTCCAATGCGTAACTAAATTGATTTTTAAAAAAGTATGGTTTMTTAATTAACAAGAAAATCCAATCACTGGTAAATTACTATCATATATGTTTTAAAAAAAAACACTCCTGGATGTGCTGTAATTGGAACATCATCATCTTCAGGGTATTAACTCATACCAGTCCATCACTGAATATGCGTCTAGACAGCATGCCACATCATGTTTTATYTTACACATTGCATATATTAACAACATACTGAAATTTCCCTTTGATTCATCAGTGTGTGTSTKGGTGTGKGTGTGCATAAGGGGTGTTCCCGAGTTTTTGTTTTTTCCAAACATCTTGCTTTTTATAAAAAGAAAACATTGTTATAGGGTTCAGCATAAAACCCTTAACCCTAAACCCTAAAACTTTTTTGCCCTGGTCCTGGGGCACTTCTACATTGTGCATGTTGGTGTATTCATTTCTTCAGGTACTCACCAAACACCAAAAGCCCAGGTACTCCAGAATCAGTATTAATTTTTCTACAATAGGTTTGGCCCTCTTAGTTCCACGRAAGGGAAATTGCAATTCTACAGCATACAAAGACATTCTGTACAAGTGAGTGCTTCCAACTGTTATGAAGATATGAAGCACATATCAGTGTGATGGTCTTGTGTCCACATGCTTTTTCTCAATACAGTGTATAAGCATGATGATGACGATGATGATGATGTTGTACACTATTGAGGAAAAGAAAAAGTTATGAAAAGTTCTTTGGATATTGAAGAGAAGATTACAGTTGAGTACAGTTGTACAGAGTCTTTTAAGCCCAAAAGATGCAAACAGGGGAACTCCTTGGGGTGCTGGATAAACTGTGATAATAATGATGATGATTACTATTTAATGCAGATTCACACAGCTTAATAAAAAAATGCCTTCGTTTCAATATTGTAACTTGTAGCTGTTACATTTCATYGGTTCAGGCAGATGTTAACTGCTGTGCAGTGCTAGAATATTATATAATATCACCACTGCATTATAAACTCATTACTGTGCTGTAAAGTCATTGCTGTATCATGTGTCTGCTAGAAAGGATTTACTCACTCACTCATAGTCTATACCACTCGCCGCGGGGGGCCTGGAGCCTATCCCAGGAAACTTAGGGCACGAGGTGGGGTACACACTGACAGGATGCCAATCCATCACAGGGCACACACTACATGCAATTTAGGAATGCCAATTAGCTTAACCTACATGTCTTCGGGCTGTGGGTGAAAACCAGTGTTGATTCTGTTTACGTGCCGCCCGGCACATTGGGTGAAGAATTAGAATAATAGGAATAAATAATATTTCTGTGGGTTATTTACAGGGTCAGGTTGCCAGCTCGACGATTTAAGTGGCTAAAGCTGTGGGTTACTGATTAGGAGGTCAGGGCTTCAAGCCCCAGCATCACCACTGGTGAGCCCTTTAGCAAGGCCCTTAACCCTATCTGCTCCAGAGACAATGTAACCCTGCGCTCTGCCCCCAGCTTCCTAACTCGGATATGCAACAAAATTATTTGACTGTGCTGTAAGGTACATGTGACAAATAATTGAATATTATTATTATCTGASCACTTGGTGGGTGAAAGACCTCGCTCAAGGGTCCAACAGTGGCAAACCTGATCAGCCGTCCAACACCTTATCCACCAAGCTACTCCTTTAAATCGTTTCCTGAGTTTGCATGTGCTTGGTGGGTTTAATGGTTCCCTCGCTTTGGAGAGGACTCCAAGCACATGCAAACTCCAGGAAAGATTTAAATTTAAAATGTTTTTCAAGGCAGAAATAAATCAAGTCTTTAGGACAAACAGATGTAGATTCTCACTACTGAACTCCATGAGTCATATAATAATAATAATAATAATAATAATAATAATAATTAATGAATTAATCTTTGGCACTGGGTGTGGTCTTGATCATGGACAAGGTCTTTGTTCAAGCTAGGATGAAATGCTCTTTCAGATGTTTGCTCTTTCAGGGGGGGAAATAAATAAATAAATACATTACAAAAGAAGAAAAAAGAAAAGGCACAAGTCGGTTCTGCGGCGCAGGTTCCGCAACGTCTGTCTGACAACCTCCCTCTCTCTCTATCACTCCCTCCTTCCTTCCTTCMTTCCCTCTCTCTTTCTCTCTCTCTCTCTCCCTCCCTCCTTCTTCACTGGAGACCATCTCCCCGGTGTGTAGCGCTAAAATCAAACCCAGCACGGTGGCCACGTCCCAGAATGCATCCTCCCTTATTGATTAACATGGTGAAGTTGTGCGCAAACACTTGGATTTTTGTGCATTTTGGGGAGGGGGTTGGCGCGGCGTCTACAGGTGCCGGTGCAGGTTTGATGTACTGTCTTGTACGTGGTTTGGGACGCTTTCATGGTCACCCTGCAACACGGACAGACAGTACAAGGTGGGAGGAGCCCCTTTCCCAAAAAAAAAAAAAAAATCATATCGGCTCCTTTATTTGTTCCAGTGTCGGGTGCGTGTGAGGCGTGGCCGCCTTAAATCAAAAGGTTTATAAAAGTGGGGGAAAAAATGGCTGAGAGACACGCGCGGCTCCATGCAGTCTGCGCGTTATGAGAAGAGACGCGCCTGCAAGCGCAAAACCCGCTCCACATACGGATAACCATAACAATGCACTAAAAAAAAAAAAAAGGAGGGACCAAGAGTGTCTTCGACAAAGCACGTGTTCGGTGTAGTGTAGCGTCTCTCGGGCTGCTCAGGCGCGCGGCTCGGTAACGGAATGCCGTTAGGAAGAGAAACAGACGCGGCGGTCTGCGCAGAAGGCGGCCCCCGCTCGAGCTCCGCAGGGAGCGGACGCTGTGAACCAGACGGGGCGGAGCCACACGCACACAGCCACGCCCAATCCGGCGCAGACGGTCTAGGATCGAATGTTGCCAGATTGAAGCGGTGGAAGAGGGTATTGGCAGGTACGAGCGAATTTGGCAGCCAGTGTTCTTGGGTCTGAGTTCGGTCCAGCAGAGTTTGGTGCTTTTCCCCGAATGAAGGAAAATTTGGCTGGGTGTTTGGCTTTCCAGGTTTAGCAGGTGTGTGTGTGTGTGTGTGTGTGTGTGTGTACTCTGCAGAACTCTTGCTAGGATAGGAGTTGAGACTACAAACAAAAAGTGCAATCAATTATTGCTTCCCTAAAAATTTCAACTCGCTATCTTTAGCTGTGTTTGGAAAGATGATATGAGCCCCAAAAATAAACTAAAAAATAATAATAATTTTTTAGCGTTATACTGTCTCGCTTCAAACAATAATAATTTAGAATGCAAATTATTCATATTTCTTTATGAGGATTGATACTAAACTTGGCATAAGCTTTTAGAAGCATATGCACTGTAAAAAAAAATGGTTAAAAAAACATTTTTTTTGGTAAAAAGCTTAATAAAGAAAAGAATGTAGTGTCCGTAATCATGTCAAATTCATGTTGCAATATCTTAACAGTTTTGCATTTTAGAATAATACACTTTTTCAGGTTTATGTCTTTCCCTGCGAAATCCAAAATGAGCAAGTTTCATTGGAATGATAGTTAAGATCACTGAAAGATTTGAATTACAAAACGTTACATACACTACATGAAAGGGAATGAAATTTAGCAAATGTGTTTCTTTTTCCTCTGATAAAAATATTAATGTTTATGAATATTCACAAAAAATGAATGATGAAAAATGGTGTTTTATGATCCTATTTGAAAATTTATTTTTTCACCTAGATGAGACATTTTTTTTAGCACCGATACCATGTTTTGGCCAAAGATATGTTTGTTACCTAAAGTTGTTTATTAGTTAGTTTTATAGTTAGACCTTATAAGAGAATCCAGCAGACTACTATTACTATTACTACCATAAGCATCACTACTACTACATACTACTACTACGCCGACTGCAATTACAATTTACAATAACTCTGCTCTGTGTCAGGAACGGGATCATTTTGTCTGACATCACAGTAAATAGGTTCATATACATTCTGTGTTCACTGCACTGTGGTCACTTTCTTCATTCATTTCATCATCTTTTTTTATTAAAGTTTCAGATTGCTGGTTCATTCCTTCTATTACTATTTCAAGTTGCTCTTGTACCTTATGTACAGTTTTTGTTTCTGTCTGTATATACAATCATCATGCACGCAGAACAGAAACAGTATATTTCATTCATTATTTGACATCATTCTTACATCTTTAACGCACCTTGCCAACTTGTGGTATAATATGTGAACTGGCTGCTGTAACAATTCAATTTCCCTAGCTAACTTCATGGTCAGTTCGATTACTCGCACTATTACATATTTTGCCGTTACGCACAGACTAAGTTTCATTGTGACTTTTATCTTTCATGCTGTTCTTTGCGCAATTAATACTATTTGTGCTGAAATGAACTTCATTTGACTTATTTCTTTTTAAACTTGCGATTTAGATTCTTTATTTATATGCATCTTATTTATCTTGTAGTTTTTTTGTTCTTTGCATTGCATTAGTAACTTCTGGTCAGTTCTCACATTATCCTGGGTACACTGACTATATGTAAGAATTGGGGGGGGGGGGTGCAGTCCTACAATTGTGTTGCATATTCTTTTGATCTTCATCTTCTCCAATTTTTATCTTGCCTTCCAAAACATGCTTTTACAGTTGGTTGACTGACTACAGTAAAATAAAACAAATTCCCAGCTACAAAAAAGTATGTAATTCTGTTGAGTGCCTTGCCCCCTATTTCAGGGTGTATCCCACATCACATCCAGTATTCCTGGAACTGTCTCCAAATTAAGTATGATGCTAACCAGAATATAGCAGTGGTGTTCATCTTTCCTAGATCATACATTCATGGCATAAAATACTTCATCATCATCATCATCATCATCATCATCATCATCACGCATAGAATACACCAATGCATCACCATCATGATCACCATTATCATCATCATCTTCAAGTAAAACAAAGAGAATATGTAATGTAAAGTAGAAGGGTGTTGAATAAATCCCAAAGGAATTTTTTTCCTATATTAAAATACTACATACCTACCATTTTTAAAAAGTATTTCAAACATGTCATCTGATTTGTGGCTGCAAATTATTCCTGGAGTAAAGTTCCAGTAAATTTCAGTCCATAAGCAAATTTCAAGCAGATTCACAGACAAGCAGATGTTGTCCTCAGTATCCTGGTACTCCATCACAGGGGAGCTCCTTGAGAGCCTAATATCATAGGCCCCCACCCTTGACCATGCCAACACTTTTCTACTGCCATGGCATTTTAGGGCCCCCAGTCACTCAGGGACCCCTCGAATCATCCATATTTCCCTTTATAGCACCTCTGCTCCATCACATTAATTAGGAAATATATTTAGGGAAACTAATTAAGGCATGTAGTTTGGGTTACATTAACTGCATTGTAAATCTAATGGTCTTACATTATTTGGTGTCTAACATTTCCCTGTGTTAACAGATTCTTCCCATGGGCCATATCACTAAATAACCGCATGCTGCTCTGGCTGGACACTAATTTCACACTGCACATTGTCTCATACTTGATACTGTTGTGTATAAACTTCACAATTTACATACAACCCAACCTTTTAGATAGAGTATATTACAACAAATGTATTTATGTTACTGTTACCTATCCCACGTACCATACAGTACATTCCATACACTTGTACACTTGCTCAATAATGCTGCTATCTAATCGGCCAACCACGTGGAAGCTGATGTTAGCATAAAATGATGCAGATAACAAAACTGGAGCTAGTTAACTTGAGCCAAGTCTGGAAATTCTTGTCTCATCTCTCTCCTTAACAATGTGGTACTATCTGCAGAACTCACATACTGTACAGATTTATTTATTTATTGCACATTTACAGTATGTACAAACTCTAGAGATTGTTGTGTGAAATGTTCAGGGAAATTAGCTGTTTACAAAATACTCAAACTAGCCCCAATATAATTTTAGCCCCAACATCCTGATTTTTGAAGAGAACATTAACTCGAACTGTTGACCTGTAGGCTACCTGCCTGCATGATTTTATGAACCCTGCTGCTGCCACGTGGTGGCTTAGTGGTTAGCACTGTCACTTTACACCTCTGGGTTCGATTTCCCCCTCGGAGTCTATGTGCATGGAGTTTGCATGTTCTCCCTGTGTGGGTTTCCTCTGGGTAATCGGAGTTCCTCCCAAAGACGGGCAGATAGGCTGATTGGCATTATCAAAATGCCCATAGAGTGTGAATGACTGAGTAAGTGTGCCCTGCAATGGATTGGCACCCTGTTTAGGGAGTACCCCATCTCATTCTCTACATCTCCTGGGCTAGGCTAGAGGCCCCCTGCGACCCTGTATACAGGATAAAGCAGTATAGACAATGAGTGGTTAGTACTGTTGCCTTGCACCTCCAGGTTTGTGCATGGAGTTTGCATGTTCTCCCCAATCTTGGTGGGTTTCATCCAAGTACTCTTGTTTCCTTCCACAGTCCAAAGACATGCAGATAGGCTGATTGGCATCCCCAAAATTGCCTGTAGTGTGTGAGCAATGGATTGGCACCCTGTCCAGGTTGTACCCTGCCTTGTGCCCCAAGTCTCATGGTCTCCCTGCGACACTGTATACAGCGGGGGTCTCAAACTCAGTTCCTGGAGGGCCGCAGCCCTACAGAGTTTTGTTCCAACCATAATTACAAACACCTGATCCAACTAAACAGGTCATTAAGGCTTATTTGAAAACTACATGGTATGTATGTTGGAGCAGGGTTGGAACAAAACTCTGTAGGGCTGCGGCCCTCCAGGAACTGAGTTTGAGACCCCTGGTAAACAGGATAAAGCAGTATAGACGGTGAGTGAGTGAGTGAGTGCTGCTACCAAATGGCTGATTGTATAACTATATGCTAGTTGCAGGTTACAGGTGTTTCTAATAAAGTGGTTGGTGTGTGTGTGTGTCCTATTAACTCTTACTCGATTTTAACAGACTGCTCTGCTTAGTTGGAATTGTTTACTCACTCACTCATTGTCTATATCGCTTTATTCTGTGTACTGGGTAGCAGGGGGTTGCTGGATCCCATCCCAGGAGACTTCGATACACCCTGGATAGTGCGCCAATCTATTGCACACACATGCTAATTCACACAGATTATACATAAAATACACCATCATCGTCGTCTTCATCATCTTCTTTAAGTTAAAACAACAACAAAAAAAGAAGTAATGTAAAGTAAAAGAGTGTCAAATAAATCCCAAAGGAAAGATTCCTCTATTATTATWATTATTTTTTTTATTATAAACCCAACAGTTTTAGAAACACCAAAATGCCTCATCCGCATATCTTTGGACCGTGGGAGGAAACCCCCACCAAGCAACATGCAAACTACATGTACACAGAGGCGGGATTCGAGCGGGACCCTGATGGTGCACTGCTAACCGCCTCACCACCGTGTCGCCTGAATCGGACTCCTCTTTTATCGTTGTCATTTCGCGGCGTTAAAATACGTGATCTGGCAACCCCGCTGGTATCCTGTTTGCCTTGTGCACAATGAAAAGCAAAGCGGTTAGGAGCTACAGCAGTGTGAGCAAGAGGGAGGGTCTGAGGGAGGAACCAACAGCCAAAGGGAGGGTGTATGGGAGGAGTAAGAGGAGGAGGGCGGCGGATGCGCTGCTTCTCCAGTCTCGCTCTCCGCGTCTTTGTCTCACACTCTTTGTTAGCCATGCCTAGCCTGCTGGTGCTGTCAGGGATCATGGAGAAAAATGGGGGCTACGGCTCGGAACTAGCCGCCTCCGGCTTCGGTACCGAGAGCCTCCTGGCGCCGCCCGACGAGGAGGAAGAGGAGTCGCGGGCGCTGCGGGTCGCGCTGGGCCAGCTCTCCTTGCTCGGGCTTGGGGAAAGCGAGGAGGGCGCCGGAGTTCAGGAGCGGAGCAACAACAACAACAACAATCACCACCACCACGGCCACGGCCACTCCAGCAGCAGCGTCGGTGGAGGAGGTGGTGGAGGCGGAGGAGGTGGTGCTGGAGAAGCCGGGATCTTACAAGGCAAGAGCAAGTTGTGCGCCCTGTACGAGAGCTCCGGTTCTGAGACCAAAGCGCGCGGGTGCAACATCACCGAGTGTGTGCCTGTGCCCAGCTCGGAACATGTGGCGGAAATAGTGGGCAGGCAAGGTAAAGACTGATACAATGTTTCAACTTGCTTCAAAGTCACACCTATGACGGTGTCTTTAAAAAAAAATGTGTGTGTTTTTTTAAAAAAAAATATATATATATATATATACACAGACATCTTGCTCTTGTTTTTATAGTCCCTGAAAAAAGTGGGAGTGGTGCTCCTGTTTTGTTATTCAGCTCACATTGTGGCCATTCAGCAACATTATTATTAGTATTATTTAAATCTGTATTATTGTAATAATGTATTTAAAAAAAACAACAACAACAAAGAACATTCACACCGATACCTTGTATGTAATATGTTGCAAGGAGGAAGCAGCAGCAGCAGCAACAATAACACACACACACACACACACACAAAAAACATCAAGGGGCGTTAAACCTCGTGGTCGCGTTGTTCCAGCTCCGCGCCATCAGTGTCCGTGCGCAGACGCGCTTCCTTTGTCGTCTGAGCGCCAGGGAGGAAAGGGAAGAAAAAACTCATGGCTTATTTTATTTTTTATTTTTTATGTGATGATGATGATGATGTAAAAGATAAATAATTGCACGTAGGATCAATTTGTGTTTCTTTCCTTTTATTAGGTTGAGAATGAAACTGAATGCAGCGTGTAGTTGCGTCTTTAGTGTCGTTGATTTCAAACTTGCTAGAGAGAGAGAGAGAGAGAGAGAGAGGGAGGAGAACGCGGCTGTCAAGACAAAAGGCGCGAAAGTGACAGCGCGACGTCGCAAGGTGGTGATGTTTAACTGAAATCAGGCTATTCATCAAGCTTTAGGGGGAACGTGCGCGAGTGCGCGCGCGCGCGCGTGTGTGAATGGCGGTTAAAAGTAAGGAGATCCTGCTTGAATGACGTTATGCTATTGTTGGGCCAACACCATGCAAGTTTATTAAGCTGGGAGACTGAGCCCTGTTTGGACTGACTGGTGGTGTTTTTCTTTTATTTTGTATTGTGTCTGGTGTCTTAATCTCATTCAGAGGAATGGAAGAGAAAGAGAGAGAGGAGGAAAAAACAACATGCACAGTTTTTCTTTGGGGTTAGGTATCCTGGCTTTGTTCAGTGTCCAGTGTTTATCTGGAGCTGGAGGGATAAATAGAGATAAAGATGAGTGAGCTCAGAGTCATCGCTCACAGGAGGAGGGTCACGCCCAGACAGTCCGATACAACATCCCATCTATCTATCTATCTCTCTATCTATCTATCTATCTATCTATCTATCTATCTATCTCTCTATCTATCTATCTATCTATCTATCTCTCTATCTATCTATCTATCTATCTATCTATCTATCTATCTATCTATCTATACACACACACACACACACAGTATCCATCTATATAAAATTTCTCCATCCATCCACATGTTGTCAGGGGCGCTCAGGCTTTGCACATGTGCACTCGTAACACAAAACAACGCGCAGTCTGCTGTGCATGTGGATTTCCCTCACGCCTTTCGCATTTGTCCGTACTGGTTTTGGCGGTTGATGTGAAGTGTGCCCTTGAATTTCGAATAAAGAGTAGGAGGAGTGGCACGGGGCAGGGCCTGGCTGTCCAAGTGCAGAGTGCAGCAACCGGGCATTTGCCTGGACTGTAAAGTGCTGATTAGGTCGGATTTTTGGAAAGAACTTCTTTCGATTTGGTGTTTTAATGGCAAGCGTTTCAGCTGAGAGCAAAGCCAGAGATGGGATCGGTCTGTCTTGTTTTTTCCACTGTGGAGGAAATGGTAACAATGGTTTATTGTATTTTATACCACTGACTTGTCTGCTTCAACTGGAATGGGGGGTGGGTGGGTGTAAAAAAAAAATCAGAAACCGAAAGCAGTGTGAATGCTTTGCTTCATTTTATTTTTATTTTTTTGGTCTGTTTGTTTTCCCTACACATGTTCGTGTAAATGCAGTTGATCACCACAAACGGCCATGAAATAATCATTACATAATCTTGATCATGACATGCAATGCGTTACTGATTGCCTCTTTATCATTTCATTGTTCATTCTAATCTTTGTGCTTGGAGTCTGAATGGTCGTAGTAAGTGCGCTCCATTCACCTGCAGCGCCTGCCAAGTCTGCTCAGGAGGGCTGTACTCGCGCACCACGCTGCCGCTGACTACACACTACATCCAGGTTGTGTGTTGTTTTTTTAGTGACTGCTGTACACAGCGAGACACGAGCTCAATCCACTACAGGCCCTCAGGCCAGCAAAACAGCAGCAGCCTTTGCTGTAGAAGCATCCCGGATCACAGGGCCGATCTATATGCTGGCCACGGAGCACCAAAATAAAATAAAATAAATAAAAAGCTCTTCTCTTACACAATACTATATTGTGTGCGATCTAACGAAGGATTGAACGATGAATTTCTATTTGAGGTCGTGCATTTCAGTGGGCGTTAATTGACATGCATGCTGCATATCCTTCGTGCCCTCACTTGACCTTTTCCTTATTCCCATAATCAGCATGTCGTACATAGATAAAGTAGCACCTCATAGAGAATACAGGTGAATATTTGTGTCTCATGCACATCTGGAGTGTTTGTAACACTCGCTGACGTCACTGATTAGTCTTGAAAAAAATAAATCTAACATTTATTTATTTGTCTTTAATTGGTTAAGGCCTGTTTTGGTTTACTGGCATGTCAGGAAAGTCATACAAATTATTTATTAATAATAATTAAAAAACACTGTCTACTATTTCTGAGGAGAATATAAAAAGAATGCAATATTTAAAAAAAAAAAAAAAAACTTTTTTACATTAACCTGCACATCTGCTGGATATGTCAGAGAACTGTGGCAACATGAGTTTCCAGAATGTTCCGTTTGACATCCAGTATAATTTGGTCCAAGGTTCCTCAGATGTAGGTCCATTTCAAGGTGACCTTTTAAGAATCTAAATGAACGGCTTATTATTATTTTTTGTGATTATTGAATGTGATTTTTTTTTTGTTGTTGTTGTTTTATTAATGTTGCAATAACAATAAGTTTCTGAAATCCAGTTAGACTAGATGTGGAACACAATTCATCACAGTCATATTATAGTGACTCAGGATGTTCATCTTTTTATCATATTTTGATTTGTTTGTATCGTCCACTTTGTAGTGTAAAATGAGATTGAAATGTTTCAGAAAAACATCAGAGGAACATTAGGAGTAAATCGGATTTAAACTACTTAAATATTTAATATAGCTCAACAGCAATGTTCATTTAGAGATGCTGATTCCATAATAAATAAAAAAGTTTAATGGCTTTGTAATTAACAACATGGACACCTGTTGACTTTATTGTTGATCAGTGTCACTCATGCTACTCCTTCGTTCACTTCGCAGGTTGCAAAATCAAAGCCTTGCGGGCGAAAACCAACACCTACATTAAGACCCCGGTGCGGGGCGAAGAACCTGTCTTTCTCATTACTGGTCGTAAGGAAGATGTGGCATTAGCTAGACGTGAGATCATCTCAGCAGCGGAGCACTTCTCCATGTTGCGCGCATCCCGGAACAAGCTGGGCGTGTCATTTAACGGTTCTCCGCCCGCCCTGCTACCGGGTCAGACCACAATCCAGGTGCGCGTGCCTTACCGTGTGGTGGGCCTGGTGGTGGGCCCCAAAGGCTCCACTATCAAGCGCATCCAACAGCAGACCTGCACGTACATCGTGACTCCGAGCCGTGACCGCGACCCCGTCTTTGAGATCACCGGCTCGCCAGGCAATGCGGAACGAGCGCGGGAGGAGATCGAGGCACATATCGCCTCTCGCACTGGCACTCTCCACGACCATAACAACGAGAATGACTGCCTGGCCACTGAGAATGGCACCAATGGTGGGCCCGAGAGTCGTCTACAGCATGCATGGGGGCTTCAGGGTGGTCAGCGCAAGCCACTTGCTAGCAGTTACCGCCAAAACTTCTCTGACGCAGTGCTAGGAGGTACCGGAAGTGGAAGCGTTGGAGTTGGTATGGGCATTTACAGCAAATCCGACTTCTCGACCCCAACCAATGGAGACAAGCCATGCTCCTACTTCGGTTCTGAAGGTTCCCAGAGCTGGGGTGACCCTGATTATCCCAAACAGGTAGCTTACTATGTCCAGCAGCGCTCCAAGAGCTTCGGAGGTCTGCCCCTGCCCTTGACCAGGCTGTCTCCGGGTCTCCCGGAACCTTCTGGAAACGGCAATGCTGGATCTGCTGGCATAGGGCCAGGCCACGCCCAGGCTCGGCGTGCCCACAGCGAGCCCACCTCGACCCGAGACTGCATGACCTGCTTCGAGAGCAAAGTGACGGCCGCTCTGGTGCCCTGCGGCCACAACCTCTTCTGCATGGAGTGCGCCATCCGTATCTGCGAGCTGAACCATCCCGAATGCCCTGTCTGTCACACGCTCGTCACCCAGGCCATCCGGATCTTCTCTTAAAAAGGTTGTTTTTTTTTCGGTGCATTGGTTTTACCTAGATATTTTTTACGTACTTTTATTAGTTTAGCATTTGTTTGGTCAGTATTGGTCAGTATGCCCCATGTACGTCTTGCTTTTTTTCAGAAAATGAAAAAAAATTAAAACGAGCAGATATTTTAGAAGACACTGCTTGCTTTACTAAAAAAAAAGAGTAAGAAGTATTTTCAGATTTTTTTTCTTTTCTATATATATAAATATATAAACACATATATGCATATATATTTTATAAAATTTTGTTAAAATGGGGAAAATTTTAACTCTTAATGTCCTTTTTTGCTGTTAATTTATTTTTATTTCTTTGTTTTTTTAATTGTTTTTTTTTTACTGCTGCTGTTTTTCCACATGAATTGCAGTGTGGGTAGAAACAGAAGAAATAATGTGAATGTTTTACACTTTGTTTTATTTTGGAAATTATTACCATGACTATTATTATTATTATTATTATTACTATTATTATTATTAAATATATATTATTAATTTGTACAATTAGAAAGAATATAGTTTTACATCCCAGCATTTGTCTGCAAATAGGCAAATATGCTTTTTAAAGGCAAAGCAGATAATGACTGAATTTTTAAGTCTATCATTGCACCTTAAAACTGATAGCTTGATTGTCACTGAAAAAAAAACAACGCCCTTTATGCATTTGTTTAATCCTGCTTTGTGAAGATGCAGACACATCGGACACACTAACTTCAATAGCAAACAAATTGTCACACGATAACTAACTGAAGTATGGTTTCGTTTTTGTCTTTTTAACAGATTTGGATAGGTGTTTGAAGGATTTGGGGATTTATTATTTTTTTTTTATATATATATATTTTTTTTTTACAAAAATGCCACACGGTCATAATCTGTGAGATAACAGGAGGAAATGCGTTCATGCTTTACACCTCTTGATTGATGAATTGATGGGATGTCCTAATATCAAGCCATAAACTGATTAATCAGCACAAATGTTCTTCAACTTATAAAAGAGGCATTTTGCCTTTTTTCATTTAATCTACATTCTCCTTTTCAACTTATTGGCCCACAATGACTATCCTCACTTCGCCACGTTTAACTTCTCAGCAAGCAGTTTTTTATCATGGACACGTCAAACGTAAACGAAACGTGAAGGGACGGTGCTCGCTAATCTGAGCTTGAATAGACCCTCGACAAAAGGAAGAGAAATGGATCTCGGAGTCAGAGTAGGAAAATTATGCGGCTCCCCCAGTCCCCACATTTGCGAAGTGCCTGCTGTCTCTCCTTCTTTTATTGAAGCCGTTCGTGAGCAGGTGTTTCATATTGTGACCCAAGTTCTTTTTTTAGGGAGTGTCCTGATCCCGCTCGCTGCTTAACCGTCCCCTTTCCTAAGCTATAATGACCACAACTGCTCAGCTAAGCAGGCGTATTGTTTTAACGCAGCGGTGGGACGTTCCCCGGGGTGCCCCCTCGCCCAATGAGGTCCTGGTAATTAGTCATGTGACACAGACCAGGTGCAAGCAACTTGGGGAAAGTCCGTTTGCCACGGATGCTCCAAAACCCCGTGCTGCCCCTACTCCCCCTCGTACCAACCTCACAGAAAAGCTTGACTAGGTGCAGCTGGGGCCCCTCCCTTTATCCATCCAACACTCTCTCTCTCTCTCTTTCTTACCCTCCCTCCTCCTTCTGCTCTCCTGCTCCTCTGAGCTTTAGTATTCCCACTGAGGAAAGGGGCCTCCTTTGTCCTGATGAAGAGGGGAAAAAAAAAATCCCAAGTGCAGATTTTATTTCAGAGAGAAAGAGAGTGCACATGATGGCAGGCTTTCTACGTAGCAGACATTTATTTGTTTGGTTGTTGAAGGTTGCACACCACTCAAAGTAAAACTTGTTTCTTTGTTTACAATAAAACCTAGATGATTTATTGGTCTGAAAAGTAAAATTGGAGGCAGATGGTAATCATTGTTTCGTTGTTAATGCCTTTCGCTTGCACTCAAAAGTTCAGTCCCTCCCCGAAAGAAATCGGCAGATCTGACGTGTCCGAGAGGGAGTGCAAGTCGATCGAAGTTGCCATGGAGGGTTTTTTTTTTTTTTAAATCTTTTTTTATTACTATTCTCCATGTGCATGACCATCCTGGTGCAAACGCCCTGACTCACCAGACCCCCACCCCTTCCCTAAACCCCAAGCCAACGGCCACGGGCAGCCAATGGGAGCAAGACACCCGAGTCCGAAATGAAATCAGACAATTGAAATTGACAGGAGAGCTGGGTGGACACGCCCCATTTAGTGGCTGCTGGAGCTGAATCAAATTACACACCCACCCGAAGCCCTGCATATCAACCTAGCGGATTTTGGCTGAGGGGATTAGAGCATTTGCAGCGTAGGGAAAGTCTCCATTTTTTGGGATTTGTTTTTGCCTTTGAAAGAAAGAAAGAAAAGACACTGAGAAATGTAGTCCATCTGAAATGGGTCAGTTTTGTCCCTTTGGAGACTTCATGCGCTACTGCCACATGTGTGGGACTGGTCGGGTGTCGGGGTAAGCTCACAACCACAAAACAATAGCGCTAGTCATACAGCAGACATCCCTGATAGCTTGGACTTTATCAGGTATTTTATTGAATTATTCTGGCAGATGGGAGGGAACTTTCAGTACGATCATTTCAGCAAACACATTGGAGTTTTGTTTTTAAGCATTTAAACTTGAAAGGTTTTAAACATTTCAGTCTACTTTAATCTAATTTACAGTGCTACACACGGGCATTCTGATTCGCGAGAAATAAATCTTTACTGTACAAAGAAATCAACCTATTAAAAGCACTTACATCAAAACACTTATGTCTGGATAAAATGAGAAGCACCTTATATCAAGACGAGCAGCATATATCTGAAACCAAACAGCTGGAAAGCAACTTGTAATGACTTTATTCTTGTCTGAGTTCTTTCACTTTGCACTGGTAAAAGACGAGCGAGTAAATAAATCTCTGAACGTGATTTGGTCGATGCGTTTTTTTTTTTTTCTCTCTGAACAGTAGCTACGCTTCTCTTGAAACAAAGTGCCAAGCAAGCTTTGTTAACTCTTTCACGATCGGTGTGAATCGTATTCACAAAAAGATAAACAATGGCCTATTCGGAGGAATGTATGTATGCAGGATTTGTGTCGTTTTATTTTTTTCTTCCTTGTCAAAGCCAAAACTGCTAGAAAAATTATGCAAATCACATTCAGTGGCTTGGAATTTAAAAAAAAAAAAGAAAAAAAGAACTGTACCCGTGTTGATCTTTTTCAAGAAGTGTATTCCTGACTCCTTACGTTCTTCAGGTGAAGGAATACAGACTAGCAATAACAAACTATATTTTAACAAACAAATACAACAATGCGTAGCTTTCAAAGTTGTACAGAACTTCATAGAGGAGTTGCTTATTAGGTGTTGTTAAAAAAAAATGTTAAAAAAAAGGAAAAAATTTGCAACATTTTCTTAAAACAAAAGCTTGCACGTTGTCCGAATTTTAGAAATGCACCATTCCAGACGTTATTAGCATTTAGACTGCGTCGTTTCTCTGACCCGTAATAAATCATTCGCAGATTCTTAGTACTTATTAAGATTTTTAAAAGTGTGTTCACACTGTAAGGTTTGGTCGAGACGGAGTTCAGCAATTCTGTACTTTTAGTTTGGTTGTTTTGTTTGTTTTTCCCAGCACATCACTGCAAAGAGCCAGGTACATTTTAACAGAGTAGCATGTATTTGCTATTAAAAATATTTGTATTTACTCGAATATATTCGGAGATAGCTATATCATGAAAAAAAAAATGTGACTACCATAGGCATATCCTGAGAATATATTTCAGTATTTTAAGCCAATTATGAAACTATTTAAAAAAGAAAAAAGGTTCTAAGCTCTTTTGTTGGACAGTTTGTTTATATTATAGTGGGACTAGGTATAATCCCAGAAGAAGGATTCATCTTAAGTTGAGAGTGTTTATGGTAGCCAAAGTATTGAAATGAGATTCAAAAGATTGTTTTTTTTTCTTCTTCTTCTTTAAATATTAATATAGCACTAAATATGAGAGAGAGAGCCCCTAAAACAGAGGGAGCAAAAAAAAAACATTTTAGATTATTGGGAAAAATATAAATCTATGAAAACCTGTAAGTCAAATCAGACCAATATGATTAAGAATTACAATCTATATAAATGTTCTAAAGATTCTGTGATGTTGATCACAATAATGTGTACCTTGCTATAGCCAGAGCTGATCAAAATCGTTGTATTAAAAAACACTACAGGGGTACAATCTGTTAGTTTGGAACTAAAGAGGAAGGCAAGAAGGAAGGAAGGATTTTTTTTCCCTTTTTTTTCAGTTTCAGTGCCAATGCGTTGTATGTTGTGAAGGTTTTAAGGTGTTTAAGAAAACTCTTCAGTTTTGGAGTAACTGCATAGTGGTAACGTGGTTAAATAATCCTTTTTAGATCCATATTGGTTATGCATGCTGATTTATTACAGAGCATTTACCTTTTTATCAGTTCAGATCTGTGGATATAATAGAGCTACATGTTATACAGAGAGCTTTAGTAATGACTTCATCTAGTGTTTTTAAAATAATGACGTATTAAGATTTTTTTCCCCCTTTTGAATTTTATCTATCTATCTATTATAGTATCTAATGCACAATTACATGGCAGTCACAATATTTCCAGAAAACTACAATCTAACTTTTTTTTTTTTTTGCATATTGACATCTATGGAATTTTAACAATAGAACTAGAAAGAGATCACTTTGACGTAATCCAGTTAGCAGGACTGCAGGCGTTCATCTATAAAACAGCAGAGAAGACACTAAATGCACTAAAGTAATTCTAATGCCTTTATGATATAGACAAGGACGGTGCATTTTTGAATGTAAAATTTAAAATAAAGAAAAGGAAAAAACAAAGAAAAAAAACCCCCAGACCACTCCATCTGTATAATTTGCCTTTTTGGCCCATTAGACAGAAACAAAAGCTTTACGTTTTTGATGCCATGCTTAGGGAAAGTCGTCGCTCCACCGTATCTGTTTAGATTCTCCCTATACGAAGCAAGTAAGGGGGAAAAGTCTTGTAACGTTTTTTCGTAAGATTCTATTTTGCTAACATGGGTTATTATTTCATACAAAGAGGGAGAGGTCAGTATCTGGATGTTATTTATGAATATCTTAAAAAAAATGAAGCAAACATATTTATAAGTAACTTCGAGACATTTTGTTTTTTAATTAATAAAAAAGTGAAAGTTAATATATTTCTAAAAAAAAAACACATGATGTTGATTTCTACTAAAATTAAGATTATAGAATTTTTTATTTATAAATAAAAAAAAAGGGTTAGATAAATCCTTCATACCTCTGACGATGTAAATTGAGGTGGGTGGTAGGGGCTTGTAAAGGATTATATTTTAACTTCAGACTTTCAAGCGTTAATGGAAGGAATACGTTCAGGAATAAAAAAAACGAATAAAAAAAGAAATAAAAATATTTTTTAGGATTAGGAGGTATTTTAGTCTCAAGTTTGTGCCTCGATCACGTTTTAGCACCGCATCAACACTTGGCACACGTGTTGTTTGCCTGCTGTTCTTTAACTAACCCCATACTGCTGACTGAACACGATCCTTTACTCCCTCATTCCTGGTTTCAATAATGTATAGAATTTTTTTCTTTTCTTTCCTTTCTTTTTTTTTATTTATTTTTTTWAAAAAAAAACCTTTTCCTATCATTTCTTTCTACTTTTACTTTAAACGCTTCATCTGTTTTGACTACGGTGAAGTGAATGGGCGTCACAGAGGTGTGTGGAATGGAGGAGCAGGTGGATAATTGTGCATACACACATTTTTGAGCATACATCTACTACATTCCAGAAAATCCCCCAAATGAGAACAGCGCGCTGAAGTGTTTTCAGGAGTTACATTAAATATTCGAATGTCCCACGGTTTCCGTTTTATATCTCAGTGTAACGTAGTAGATCTATGCCGATATCAGTAAAACACAGAACACACTCATATTATCTACAACACAGTAGTTTGCATGTATCTTGTATCATCGACAGGCTGGAAAAAACAGTACTTTAAAAAATAATAATGTTTTGTTGCATACAAGTAAAGGCTTTCTGTACACACTACACTAAAGGGCTGATGAATTCTTGGTTCTTTCTTTGTTTTTGTTTCTTTGTTTCATTTTTGGTGCTTGTAGATTTCTCATCACTCTCACAGGAAAACATATAACAGCAGCTTGTTATGTTGAAGGATAGCCTCAGCTCTTACATGGTGAAATTGTATCTCAACTGTTTTGACTTCATAATGGCAAAGCTAATTGTGTAGCGTGGTTTGATTTGTTACAGTATGATAGTGAGTCAAAGGAAAAGGAAAAAAGGGGGGGGGGTGGGGGAGGGGGAATACGGGGTGATCATGTTCTTTTGGGCTTGCTTTGGATAGGTAACTCCGCTCCAACAGTCTGTCTTTGGTAGCTTTCAGAATCTTCCGACTCAGTAGAAAGAAAGAAACAAAATACACAAAAAAAAGAAAAGAAAAAAAAAAGTGTTTCATATAAACTCATGTAGTGGTCTTAGTGCATTAGTTTGGACCGGCATCTCCTGCTCTAAGTGTTTAGGTTCTTGTTGGTGGTGAGTGAGAAAGGTTCGCCATACCATAAGGGTTCTTTTCATTCTTTTGGTTTTTTCTTCTTCTTTTTTTGCTAGTCAATACTTTTCAAAAACTTCGCTTTTGTTCTTCAAAACCTTTGGTCGTTCATGTGGTGCCCAGACGAGGCATACGATTTTGCAGGATTATTTCTTAGCACATGTTCTCTGTGAAATATTGTTTTTTTTATATATTTGACCAATGTATGTATGCCATACTAGTTTTTTTTCTTATTTTGTTACTTTCCAAACATGTATTGTAAATGTTTCTAATAAAATCAATTTAATAATCTTGATGAAATCTGTTGAATTTTCTATGATCCAACACTGGCGTTAGATTAATGAGGCAAGCGAATAAAAGCAAATACAATTTATTTATTTTATATCCAAATATACAGATTTATACAGTAACAAAGTCCCTTCTTACATTTGATCCCTTCATATGTATATATGTATGCCGTTAATGTTAAATAATTTTTCTTTTATTTCCTCCTCCATTTCACTCTTGGGTTACTTAAAAAAAAAAAAAACGAAACAAAAAAAAAAACATCAGGTGATGTTACAAAACCAGAATAACATGGAAGAGAGAGAGAGATTTGTGTTTTCTACACAATCGTTTAATTAAGGATTTTCAAAAATTTTTGATGCAATAATGCGGTATTTAATCTTCTAGGAACATTCTAAGTGTGTGTGTGTGTGTGTGTGTGGTGTCTCTTGCTGCCACATGCACTGTACCTTTTATTAGGGAGAGGTTTGACTGGTATTAGAGGAACTGTAAAATGCATGAAACACCCTGATGCGTTAAATCTACTTTAAAATTTTTTTTAAGAAGTTGTAAGACGTAAACTGAATGCTGAAGTAGAAATGGAGATACAAGACCTTCACCGCGTCTCTCTTGCTCCTTAACCTGACCTACCATTAGCTCACTGTGACCATGACTCCAAAAGATAGAGGGTGAGAGAGGAGAACAAAAAAGAGAGAGAGAGAGAGAGAGAGAGACCAGAGAAACAGCATGAGATGGGACGCAAATTAATAGAGATCCCGGAGGATATGGCTTTCTTCGGGTTACACACAGTATTTTATATGGATGGGCAATGAGGACTTYGCTTACAGTAAGACAAGCCCCTTCCAGTAGGCCAGAAACTCCTGAGTGAGCAGCTCAGCGTGCTGCTTGTGCTCAGTCCTGCAACATAATCCATCCACGTAAAAAAGATGAGCCTGCCTCTGCCTTCCTGTTTCATGGTCCAGGTTAAATGACTCACTGATAAAATGGCACCTAGCAAAGCTGATCCAGTCAAACAAACATTTAAGAAAAAAGAAAGACGCATCACCCAAAAGGAAACGTAGCAGGGAAACTTTTCCACCCGCGTTACTCTGCACATAAAGTTACTCAATAACTTAAAAAAAAATAAAAATACACTTTACTCACCCTGGAGAGAATATAATTAATCAACCCTTAAATATCATAAAACAGACCATCAAACACCATCTAAATTTGAAAAAAATAAAATAAAATTATAATAATCCACAGGCTATCAGGATTTAATCTCAACAGCATTATCGTAGATATTTCAATGTATTAAATAAATAGAGGGGGACTTTTTCACTAGTTGAGTCATCTTAAAAAKCAACAATACAGGCAGACACAGCAGACAACAGAATGAAGTCGATTTTTTTTCTTTTTCAAAGATACACTGACAAAAAAAAAATAATAATAAAATAAAAATAATAAAAGCACGCATCCTCCAGGAGACTGTTTAATAAAAACTAGACCCGGTGTGTAGTGGTTAATAGACATATCATTTGACCGTAGCACCCTCTCTCCGTCTGCATAGGCTTGAGCACATAAACCGTGATATAAACTGTTAATCCAGAAAAACTGGATGGGCACAAATAGCCTTCTAGTGCCGTTACTAATTAGTGTAAAAATAGAAAGAACATTACATCAGTCTGTGGAAGGAAAAAAAAACAAACAAACAACAAAAAAAAAACATTGTTTTACTTCTGTCCCTATGTTACAGCTTAACTTGTTGAATTAGGGCTTAACCGATAAAGCCTACTGCATGTGTTATTAAGGGGGAAAGCAAAGGGGTGGGGTTGGGGGGTCCTTAATGTGCTTGACAAACAAAATTTTGCAACCCCCCCCCCACACACACACACTCTCGGCCAGCCTCATGTCGGTTTTTTTTTTACCCATAATCCCATGGTGCTACGGCGGCTGCTTAGTTGTTCTGGCAGCAGGCGCTCTGCTTGGCCGAGTTCTGTGTGGGCTGCACCGTGATGGGTACGACTTTAGAGTTAGGGGAGAAGTCGGAGTCGCCGCGCCCGGAAATTTGCCTCTGAGATACGATGCGGTAGATTGCTGAAAGAAAGATGAACGGGATAAATTACACTGTAGCGTCATGACAGACAGGAGAAAATAAATGACTCCAGTGGATAGATTAATCGAGAGCTCCCGTTCACAAAACAAACACAGAAGCATGTTTTTTTTTATTTTTTTTTTTATTATACAGCCTTCAAACAGAGGAGAGGCTTAATTGACCTGAAAGAAGGTTCAGCTCCAAAACTGTGACTTGGAATCTGCTGCCACCTAATGKCAGAAATTAAAACTGACTCCAGAACAATGGGTTGGGGGAGAACAACTGCACTGGAGGGCGAACATAGCTTGGTAGAATTTTTAAAAATGCTTTTGTAGACTGATTGCATTTGCTTCTGATATTTAATCCAACAAGAACTTTAGATGAGTGAAAATAATAACTCATTTTAATCTATTCTGTATCTAACCAGTAAAAAATACTATGAGATTTTCTTAATACTAATAAATGTTACATCACTACTGTCTAACTAGCAAACTGTTTCACTGTTTCTTGAAAAAAAAAAAGTTCAGAATGCACTAAGATATGTGTAGTGTTATTATAAATAATAAGCATGTTACTTTCATCATGATTATAAAAATAAAAAATAAAAAAAACATTTTGGTTAAAAAACAGAAAGGCCCAGCGACCAGCCTGACTACATGACTAACAGAGTGACTAGTCAACTAATAATTGCTGGAAATGATCTAGTATAATAAGGCTGCTTTTCTTCCTTGAACCTTTTACATGTAACCCTAGGGATCAGAACACGGGCTGGGCAGAGAAAAGGGGGAAAAAAATGAAAAGCCTTCGGGTGAGAAAATGCCCTGTTAGTGAGTGACGTGCTAAATAAAATTTTTTTTAAAAAGAGCGACGTGTCTATTTATGTGACAATCACCGGTACACGATGTGATGCGTCACTTCAATGGCGATTATACGCAGTCAGCTCTCACTCATGACCCCAATTTATGTGTCTTTAAAACTCTAAAGGTTCACTGTAGGCTAACAATGTCCTTACCCCTGAAGCTAGAGTAATCATGGTGGACACGTCACCTCAGCTGCTTTATTATTATTAATATTATTATTTATTGAAGTCGTGCCCCCTTGCCCTTACCTGTGAGAATGGTCTGGAAGGCCAGCTCTACGTTGGATGAGTCCAAAGCAGAAGTCTCGAGGAAGGAAAGCCCATGTTTCTCTAAAAAACATTAAAAAAAAAAAAAAACAGCAATCACACACACGCACATCATGCTGAAGTCAAGAAGGTGATGAATAGAAATGTGAGGATGTATTGTTTTTTTTATGTATATATTTTCCATTCATGATCCAGAGCGCTTAAAAAATATCTATTTTATGGATATAAATTGTTTTGTGTGTGTGGTGTCACACAAAGCAGCCATTTTAACTGTGTTAATGCCACTTATACTCTTATTATGTGGCTCCCTGTAATCAAAAGGAAATCACAAAAAGCGTTCGGTCCCCTCAACAGTTTTATACATTTATTATCTGGTCATTCTATTAAGAATTGTAAAAATACAGTGATATAAATAGACGTACACTCAGACACACAAACACACACTATATACTTTCCTCCAGGTCTACTATAGATAAATAAAAGCAAATTTTTGTTTGCGAGTTTAAAGCAGTGTGTGCGCTGACCTGCGAACGCTTTGGCCTCGTCCGTAGGCACGGCCCGTAGGTGACGCAGGTCGCTCTTGTTTCCCACCAGCATGATGACGATGTTGCTGTCGGCGTGGTCCTGCAGCTCCTTCAGCCAGCGCTCTGCATTTTCGTACGTCAAGTGCTTCGCGATGTCGTACACCAGGAGAGCACCAACCGCGCCGCGGTAGTAGCTGCAAGCGTACAGATTAATGATTCAAAAAACTTTATTAAATCACAGAGGGAAATTGCAGGTTATGGGAACGGGTTGTTTTATTTCCTTTTTGTTTAGTATGTAAAAAAAAAAAAGACTAAAAAAATTATAAATTTACTTCTTTAAAAATGATGGTACTAAATGAGCTTCTTTTGCTCTTAAAAATTGCTTATATCGTGTTAGCTAATACAGTGCAGTCATAAGTGTAGCTCAAGCAAATGAGGCCAACGATGTATTCAAACTAGCGTGGCTGGTTTACAATGACGTAATTGGGAAAGGGGGCGGGGTTGGGGGGGGGGTTACCTTTACAGCCACACAGTTCAAGGAAACAATGAAAGTATGCTAGTGATACCAGTTAGTGCAGCATTCTTTCTCATGTCATTGTGCAAATTCTAATTCTGGATGATCGATACATCCTGACATTTATCCATTTATATTACAAGATTTTGAAAAATTGTTGATTGTTACAAAGCCCTGACACTCAAGATTCTTTCCATTAAAAAAATAAAAATAAAAAATCCCACATTTCTTCCTTCTAGACGACGTCACCTGTCATTTTAAGGCTGACACTCTTTCCTCATTTGTTTATGGGGCTTGTTCAGTGTGCACGTCCCTGTGAACGAGCGGTTGATAGAAGCACGATACAAGAGCATCAGTATAAAACCTGGAGTGTGAGAGCAGAACCACCGTCTGAAGTAAATGATGAGCTGGCGATTTAGATTGAACTGCATGTGGTGGATTTGTACTTCTTTTATTTGTTTGGGGCTAATTACATTTTTAATTTAGTGTTAAAAATACTCGTTGCATATGCCTTAAATTCAATCTCGCTTCAATCTGAAAATTTTAAGGAGAAAAGTCTTAGAATTTAAAATGGTAAGTCAAGACTGGTTAAATGATTTTTATGACCAAACTGGCTTAATGATTATGATACATAACGTTATATATAAAAAAAAAAAGATAAAAGAAAAAAAAAAAGGTGTATGTAGGAGCTGAAAGAGCTAAGGTTGTAACACTCACGCTGAGGTGATGGCACGGTATCGCTCCTGCCCTGCAGTGTCCCAGATCTGGGCTTTAATCGTCTTGCCCTCTACGTGAATGCTGCGTGTGGCAAACTCCACACCGATGGTGCTCTTGCTCTCCAGGTTGAACTCGTTGCGCGTGAAGCGGGACAGCAGGTTGCTCTTCCCGACTCCGGAGTCTCCGATCAGCACCACTGCGGAGGATTCGAGACATCAGCGAGATGGAAACACAAACTGAGAAAGCGTTCTTTGGTTGCAAGCACTTTTATAAAAGCCTGATCTGAGAGGGCATGTTTCAACACAAGKTTTTTTCTTCTTCTTTAACCACAAGACTACACAACACCCTTTTCACCAATCTGTTATGAAATGAATAACATGCCTTTGATGCTTCCTGAATTTCATGCAGTTTAAGGTGATAAATAAAATTGAATCACACTGAGGAATTAAAAACAGTAACACATTTTCCTTTCWCTCTCTATCTCTCTATCTTTTAAACTTGTTTTTTAATTCCAACACACTATTACAGGATTGCACAACAACAGATTTAGCTACTGAAACATTTTCCACAGGCTACAAGGGAAAACATCCGACATCCTAAAATGTACTACTGACTCAGAAATGCAAATAATGACAGAAACAATCTGCTTTGACTAAGAAAAAAAATGCGCTTGGAAACTTGGTGAACAAGCTGTTTGGCAGGAAAAGGCAGCATACGGAGGGCCGAGCAGTGATTCATTTGTACTGACTGACTCAGAATCAAAACAGTAAGAGGTGCAGCAGAGGTTGGGCTCTTTATATATTAAAAAACAAAAATTCAAGGCATGTCTGAAACATCTTGTGAATCCCAAATTTCACTCGTTATGTCTGATACCACTAAGGCATCCCTGTTCTGGCTGCAGATCAGCATGACCACACTTACTAAAACTAAAGCAGAAAATGGAAACTGCTCCAGGTTTTCCGAGCTCAGCAACTTGTCCGTATGCTAAACAAATCCTGCCTAGGACGTGTGTGCAGGTCTTTCCGGTTCGACTGCACCTGCGGCCCTTGAAACAAAAGCCGCAAATGTTCGTTTTACGTTTATGACACCTATGTATTACTTTTCAAGTCAAACATCAGCATAAAGCGTAAGCATTTTGGAAATGCTCAATGAAAATATATTGTTTTTGAAAGTTAACGTAAGTGCTTTGACAAACATATAGCCTATAATGAGTTTGAAGGGAAATGCAAGTGCTGTACCTACTCTCAGGTTCAGATCTTGATGTGATTGACATCCAGTCTGGCTTTGTGAAAATGGACGATTAGGCAATAAACAAGAGGGCTATGAAATAACTGACTCATTTCACCACTAAATTGTGCAATATCTCTCTGTGTCACACTTTTTACACAACCTATTTCACCAGGTTTTAACCATTATACAATGTGTAATAACCAAACTATATTACTAATGCTACTTCATAAGTACTGGTATTAAATGTCCCAAAAGTTTCCATACATAAGGAACATTCTGATCCAGCCATGAAGATGATTTTTGAAATGTTCTTTTAGTGAACATACAGAAGTTTATATAAATATATTACATATATATATGCTAAGTTGCTATACACATAAACTTAATAGGTATGAAGCATATGACCATATGATCAAAGCGTCATTAGGTTTGCTCATTATAAAAATATATATTTTAAAAATATATATAGTTGAATGATATGAGCAACAACCACTTCAACATGTAATTGACATGTTTGTGACGTCATTCTCTCCTCTCAGCCAAAATGGCGGCTCCATACATAACCGAGTGCCCTACATAGGCTGCACGAGCCATTCTCCTCTCCAGCACGGAGTGCGCTTAAATAGGGTACAAAATACAATTTGGGATACAACCTGCTGCTTTCAGAAAGTTTGCAAAAGCTTCTCACCTTTGAAAAGATAGTCATATTCCTCTTCTCTACCCGTCATGGCTTCGAAGCGGTGTGTACTGACAGGTAACTGACAAAAAAAAAAAAAAAAACAGGTGTAACCTAGTACTTGTTGCTAGCTGGCTAAGCTAACGTCAAAGCAACGAACTTGTCATTAAGGTCCGAGGTAACTTCTTAGTCAGAGCCTCCAGGGTGATTCAAGGAAGCGCATGTCAAAACCTGGTACCCTTAATCTGCGCAAAAACTGATTTTAAAACACGCAAATTACTACTAATAAATTTAATTAACGACCAATAACGGCGTTGCTGAGAAACTCGTTGGCCTGCGTCACCAAGGTTTCTGCGCTCGTGCCTCGAACAGACTCCGAAGCCGCTTCCACCCCCGTCCAACGCCTGACACTATCTCGGATCTGATTGGCTCAGCCAAGCTGTCAATCATCTCACGCTCGCCAATAAAAGAACGCGGAGAATCCAACAGGTGCATAACGTCATCCTTTCAGGTAACTATCACAGGTGCAGCGCTTGTGTAAAAATACCGGAAATGCCACGTCGGAGGTAAAAACGCCTCGATTGCCTTTCAGTTAAAAAAAAAAAAGTACCTGACTTATCTTTTTACACAATGACTAAAGAAATGCATTGTCACCTTCCATCAAGAAATATCAAGTTCTTAAAAAAATCCCCCCGAAAAAACGTGCAAGATTAAATCGTTCTTTCAAGTAAAAGGAAGTAGCTGATTTTAGTGCAGTACTTCCGGATAAAGTGGTGATTTCATCCACACACACATAGATAGATATGTGTAAATTGTACAATAAAATAAAAAAACAATAAAATCCYTCTATCTTTTTGTCTTTCCACTCTATCCTACATTTCACTGCATATCATACTGTGTATGGTGGTGTAGTTGATAAATAAAATTAGAATTGTTAACTTGAATAGAATCAGCCAAAAAATATATACACTCTTGAGAAAAATAATTGAAATATATATATATATCGTTCAATTATTTTTCTCAATATATATATATATAATATTATCATATTAATATAATATACATCATTCTATTTCTTTCTTAAGTCATCTACATTTTTCTCAAATTTAGTTCTACACCCGCATAACTGTTGTGTGATATTTGAAAAATTGTTGCGTAGTGCAGTACTTTCATGCAGCATAGAGCAGTTAACTGTATCCTTAATGACCGTAAATTTTTTACATTGACTTATCAGTATAGATTGTGAATAATTCATTAACTTAAATTATAGGGAAGGTAAATTACAGAAATTATGAATATTGGGGAAAGTCTTGGAGTTATTACTTTCACTCACTAATTATCTATACCGCTTTATAGCCGTATACACCCTGGACAGCGTTCCAATCCATCACAGGGCACACACATTACCCTAACCTTAAGGCATTTGGCAGACACCCTTATCCAGAGCGACTTACACTTGTATTTCATTTTACATGTGAGATGTATGAGAAGGCTGAGAAGGCACCTCAACTTGCCAGTTGTGGGATTTGATACTGGAACCTTCCAAACTCTAATCCAATGCCTTAAACAACAAGCTATCCTAGACCAATAGAAAAACACTCACACGTTCATTCACACACGACAGGCAATTTGTGCCAATAAGCCTAATCTGCACCGTGGACCGTGGAAGGAAACCAGAGTATGCGGAGGAAACCTACCAAGCATGAGGAGAACATGCAAACTCCAAGTACACAGACCCTGATACGGGAATCAAACCCTCAATCCTGGAGCAACAAGTGAAGGTGCTAATATTAAAATACTATTATTAAATTATTATTAATGTATTATCATGAGTCACGATAATAGAAATAGATCAGTTTAAAACCTTAGAGTAATGATTACTGATCACCCAGGTGCAATTATTACAAGTCATGTTAAAATTCTTATTTCATTGTTATTACTTTTTAATCCAGCAAGACCACACAAACATCTCTCACTTCGGTTAGTACATTAATTCTCTATTTGACTGTATATTCAAAAGTATGTGCACCCCAACCATACGTAGTCAAACTGTTGCTACCCAAACTAAGCCTGTTTTTATGTCAGTGCTGTTATGCACAGAGTGAGCTCCATGAAGACATGGTGTATTAACTTTGAAGTGGAAGAACTCAAGTGTCCTGCACTGATTCATCTCAAGCCCACTGAACAGTTTTGGGATGAACTGGAACTGGAGCGTCCTCGACGTCTCAAGATCAGTGCCTGAGCGCACTAATGCTCTCGTAGCTGAATGAACACAAATCCCCACAGTCACTCTCTAATAGCTAGTGGAAAGCCTTCCCAGAAGGGAATAAATCTGGAATGTGACGGTCACTGGTTACCATGTACTCTCAAGATAATGCAGAGGTTCAATGAATATTATAATGCCCAATATGCAGTAATATCTAAGCAAACAAACACTTTTATTCCTGTTTTGAACAACAAGGAATTAAAATTAGATTAAACAAGTCCCTCAAAAATTGCTTACGCAGCTCCGCCCATTCAAGGTTTATTGTATACATACAGTAAATGCATGGGTTTAAGTGTAGATCTTGACGTCCATGAGATACATGAAACCAACAAGTAATGTTTTGATGTGATTCCAGTTTCAGAAAAAAAAGAGGACTCCAGTTTTGAGTATATATATATATATATATATATATAACCAATTTATTAATCATCATCAGTTACATTCCACTATATCAATTATAATTGATTGTTAGATCAGTACAAAAAGGAACCTTGTGTCCTTATTATAAGGATTATAAGGATTTAACTGTGTGAAGAGTCAATGTGAAATGTAGTGTGCAATTTTAACTGCTGTTTAAAACAATATTGTCAGTAAGTCATATTTTACTTCTAAAGCTCGATTTAAATTAATCCTTAAGGATGATTAAAGACAGTTGCTACATGGTGACATTATTTCATAAATAACATCCCTTTCACAATACTAGCGTGCATGTGAGAGAAGACGGGGAAAGCATCTAAGAAAGCAATTTCAGCCTAAAAAAAAACATGCACAAGAATACTTTCTCGCGATAGTAACACAGTGGTGAAACCGCACAAAGCAATCCATATGGCCACGCCAAGCAGCAATCAGTGGTTCGTTTGGAGTTATCATTGGACAGACAGCACCGTGTCCTTCCTGACGCGATGTGGTCCTCTCGACTCGTCTAACTTCATGACTTCATCCTTATAAGTTCTTACAGCAGGGCTTCTTCTCTTCCTGAGCTTCTGCGGGTGTGGCGTTGGGATTGGACAGCGCCACTGCGCCAGCCGAGCCACGTTTCACCTCTTTGCTGCTTACTTTCTTGTGGATTTCTGCAACACGGTCAATAAATTAGTTTCTCAAATTAACATCAGAATCCACTAAGTCTGCTGTGTAAATTCCACGCACAATGCTCCAAGAATGAAAAATAAGCAGAAATATGAGCTGTAGTATTGACGGTATACAGAACCTGTGAGGACGTTGTTGAAAGCGGCTTCAACATTCGTTGATTCCAAAGCAGACGTTTCCATGAACAGCAATCCGTTCTTTTCTGGTTATAAAAAATATATAGACATATCCAGTACATTTCCACTAAATAAGTGTATAAACAAGTTGAACACATTCCTATAACATTGAAGTAAAATTTGAACCAGCACCTGCAAAATTTTTCGCATCCTCGGTGGACACAGCCCGTACCGATTCCAAGTCCGACTTGTTCCCAACCAGCATGACGACGATTTGGGGATCGGCGTGATCGTAAAGTTCCTTCAGCCAGCGTTCGACACTCTGGTAGGTCAGTTGCTTTGAAATGTCATAAACAAGCAGTGCTCCAACAGCACCACGATAATACCTGCAGCAAAGGAACAGCAGAAGATCAGGAAATCGATAGGAGCATATTGTAGCCCAAACTGCTCCTTGATGGTGCACTGAATGCTCATATCCTTGCTCTGTTTCACACCCACATCCCAACACATGCACCAGATTGTCTGTGTTCGTGATTGGTTGTTTTTAAGCCCATTGGCAACAGAGCTATAACGATCTAAAAGGACCATTTGAGAGTCTCCAAGGGCCAGTTTGAGACAATTTGAGACACATTGGACAACTAGAATTTTTTAATTAAAAAGATCCTTATTTATACAATGGTTCTCTAAAATGAAGGTCACTCAAAGAATGCTTTTTTTGGCTTTAGTTGTTGCTTGGGTAGAATTTTCTAATTGGTTTTCAAGTCATCAGGAGAATGAGACCTGGGAATTTGAGAGGTGCAATAAAAGATTATAATTGTCCTGTTCTCTGTGTAGATGATGGCATTCATCTCTTCCCGGCCAATCAGAGCAACCCTAGCCGATCAGGGGTGTCTGTAAGCACCCTGTACCAGGTAGTTAGTTTTCTTGATTGCTTGTTTTAGATGTGGTGGGAGCTTAGAGAGAGCGTAACGACGAACTGTCTGGGGGTTGTATTTGGAAACAAGAATGGAAGTTTGCAGTTTTTTGACTAAAGCGCTCCTTGCTTTAGGATCCGAATTCATTCGGTCTGTCCTCAAGWCTCTCGATCTTTTGGATCACGAAAACGCATAAAGTTTGGGATTCAGTTGCTACGCGAACTTAAACCAAGTAAACCCTCCGGATCTGGCAGATATTATCTGACGCACAATGGTCTAAGCTTTCGTCATCTAATTAGATTGCAAGTTGGACTGGAGTGCGGTGAGCCATTYCTCTTGTGAGTAAGAAGGTGTTTGGCAAGACACCCACAAGAAGTATGACTACTGGCAGATGTACAGGCTTGCTCATATACTCACCTTTTTGCAATATCGAAGGATTAAAAGTTCTTTGTACTAGAAGATGGTAAGAGTTGAGGATGCCATGATATATGTGTCTCTTGAGAAAACAGCAGATACAGTGGCAGTGTAGTCAACACAGATGGCATAGCAAGCCATTAAACAAAGCTCATCACAACAACATGGGGGGTATTAATGAGCTGTGAAGGTGTTGTGCAGCGTTTCGCTTCACACACTATAATGATGATATTTTTCCCTAGTATTGTTGGTCAAAAAATATTCTTTTCGCCTGTTTATCATATCATATAATAAAGTTAATATGTTTCTCAGCTCTGCTGTTCTCTGGAGGGGCGTGGCTCAGCAGTAGCTCATTTACATAGACACTGAAACGGCGTGTTCGGATGAGGAGTGAAAAGGGTTTTTTGGGAGGAAAAAAAAAAAAGGAGTTTGATGTATGAAAAAGATTTATTGTCATGCTCACTTTGTGGAGCTCTGAGAGCTGTGTTGAAATAGTAAGGATTACCTGATGTGGTGAGACTGAGTTGTAAGTAAAACTGGATTTTGACACAACATGCCTTTAGTACTGAGCGTTTTTTGAGGAACTGCTATCTCCTGAGCAAGGTGTTGCCCTTTTGGTGAGGCCTGCCTGTTCATTAGGTGGACGAATAAATAATTAAATGCCCGGTTTTACTACGAGCGTGATCGCTTACGCTGATGTGATGGCGCGATACCGCTCCAGTCCGGCTGTGTCCCAAATCTGGGCTTTAATAGCGAGGCCATTCAGATCCATAGTCCTCGTACTGAACTCCACGCCAATAGTGGTCCTGCTGTCATGGTTGAACTCGTTCTTGGTAAAGCGTGAAAGCAAGTTGCTCTTGCCTACGCCCGATTCCCCTATGAGAACCACTGGGGGAAATAAGCACACAGGTGATTAGAAAGCCACGATCCTGGAAGCTGTTAGCAGTACAGACCTGTAGTATTTATCAACTCTGCTCAGAAAAAAAAAAAAAAAAAAAATTATTGCCTGGACGCTAATCTTAACGTGGACCGAAGATGTTATGAGTCATTTGTGAGAGATCCGTTTAAAAATACCTCGTATTATACAGTCCACTCCCTGTGACTATTTGGGATGTTCCAGGTATGTCTAAGCAAGTCTGAGACATTTAGAAGTTGGATCATTGACAGCATCACACCCAGTAAACAGCGGGTGATTCATGGACGTTCTAATGCCTGACTAAAGAGAAATGAGGAAACTGTGCTGGAAATAACACACTGCTGATTCACGCAGGCTGTGCTTCTTATGGATTTCTTTGTTGCGTTTTTCCTAGAGACGTCCTGTACACTTGTTTCACTTCTGATGTACCTCTGGACTCAACCTTGTAAGATAGATACTTTCCTCTCATATTGTAGATGTATCTAGGACGTAAGCGATTCGCTACGCGTTTGCAAAATTCTTGCAAAATCTTGCACTTTACAAAGTAAGAACGAAAGACAAATACACTCTGTTCTCCCTTATTCAGTAACCTGTGGTGTGCAAACAACACACCAGTTGCCATGGCAAATCAGATTTGTGACCTTGACGCATTTTGCAAGGATTATGTGTGGTGTGTGGTGAGAAAGGAAGGAAGAAAAAAAAAAATCTGGACAAAAATATCTTTCTCTGGCCGCATGAGCGATCGGTCGTATATCTTGCATTAAGTGCGGCTACAGGTGTTTAAGCCGGATTGTTATTATTATGAAATGTGTATTTCATGTTGCCACAATTGCTCTTTACGGTTGTGTTTTGCAAATGTTGTCACGTTAAACCTAACGGTGCGTGATTAAGACATTGTTTGCTCTGCAGCCGAAGAATCCAGTATTGCGTTATAACTCTTTATAATCTTTATTGCTGTCAAATATCAAAGCATTGCTCTCACGGCTCTAAAGAAGACATCCTTTCAGTTTTGGAGGTGACAATGCATTCACATGTACATTCTGAACTAAGAGTAAAAAAAATAAAAATACACACACACATACAAAAAAAAAAAAAGGACACACCTTTAAAGACAAAGTTGTAGGCCTCGTCTGATCCCATTCTCAGCCCTCACATTAGTTCCTCTCTGTCTCAAACTCTGGATAAAGTGTCATGAGTCAGGATCCAGGAGCGTCAGGACGGAAGACAAAACAGAGATGACGAAGCACTCAGTTAGCCCTGCCTGATGTGAAAGGCAAGAATGAAACAAAGAAGCAACCAGGAACGCTCCAGACAGTCCTGTGTTTCTAGGTGTGAAGTTTCACCTGCGAGGATGAGGAAGTAGCCGTGATGTTTGGCTTGGCATTTCCGCTGATAAGTAAAACTCTGGCGGCTGGAGATGGGGTGTGACCCAATGGCAAAGCAGGTTGAACGAGTAGAACGAGCACAGGTGCAGTCATACGAAACTGCCCTCTTGTGCTGCACCTGCCCAGCCAATGGCGAGACAGGGTGACACTAGAACCGCCCGCGTTTCAGGAGCAGCCAATCCACGAGCCGGCTCTACCGAGCAGGAATGCGGAATGTGTCGCCTTCAGCTCCAGACGAACTCGCCTACATGAGAAAGTGTGTGGAAATACATATTACACCGAGCTTAATTAGGTCACTCGGGACGTCGGCTCTCCTCCTGGAGCAAACGGTTCTGAATGGCACCTGATATGGTGTTCCGGTGTTACTCGTTATATCCAGTTAGAACTTTTTACAATGTAAAAAAAAAAAAAAAACACTAATCATTAAATTAACACAGATCAGATCGTTTGAAGATTGTACATATGTACCTGACATGCACTAACATTTATTTATTTATTTATTTATTTGTGATTTTCACTCAGACACTATTCATCCAGAGATTGTGAAGAGTGTGTTCGAGATGAGAGCTGAGACGTTTTGTATCATTTATTAAAACAACAGATAGATTTGCATTCCTGAGCGTTACATTAAACCCGATAAATCTGTTCAAAGTTTTGACTACAGAACAAAACTGCGTGTAAGTAGTTGGTCATGATCTCATCTGTGCCACGACTTATGCTGAAATTTACATGAGTAATAAAAAAAAAGTGAAGCTCTTGCTGATAGCGCAGGTTTTACATTGTCAAACATGACGACCACAAATTAATCCACTCAATCCGCATTAATAGATAATTCATATCTTTTTAATTCTTTCACATTTCTTTAACATCCACAGCCAAGTTTTGAGTGCATTAATCATAAAACAAATAATAAAAAATGAGCAATGTGTCCTAGAAAACAGTTCCTGATATTATGAGACATGAGGAAATAACCTAAAAACCGCATGAAAGGAACCTCACAACAGTCAAACGGGAGAGTCACAAAAAAGAAAGGGTGTAAGGTTACTTCCTTTTTCATGTGAATAAAGCCTTGTTTGACTGCTAAATCTTTGTTTGGTTTGGTTTCTATTCATTTTGATCGATTGTGAGATTGACATGCATCGAAACAACCTTTGCAGTTTAGCCAGAGTTTCCTGAAATTATTCGGATTATATCAATCTGACAGACTACGATAGGATGAGTGAGTGAAAATCACCACCAACCACATACAAAATCGTGACTATATACTCTGATCTATACATATAATAAAACCGCAAAGTTAGCGTGAAGATATTTGCGGAAAAATCAAGATGATTTTGCGAATTTTCGTCTGTCTGTCTGTTTGTTTGTGCACACATCACATGAAAACTACTCAACGGATTTTAATGGGGTTTTCACAGGTGTGCTTGGCCGAGCTTGAGGTAACATATAGACTTTGTTTCATCGCACCCGGCCCACGGTAAGAGAAGATATGCTACTTTGGGTTGTAAATAGAAAACGCCCTTATATCATTAAAAAAAAAACATCAACCTTGAAAAAAATCATTAGTTAATCTCAAAATTCAACAGATGGCGCTGAACATTTTTTTAAAAACGGTATACAGCTTTGGAAAAAAATAAGAGACCACTGCAAAGTAATCTGTTTATTTTTTTATTTTCTTACAGGCGTAAAACTGATTTACTGTGTTTGAGGACTACTTAAAATAAAGTACTTTCTACCTTGATTGCACTAGTAAAACACTGGGATACATACATTAGTGTATCGGGGGATTATCTAAAGAAATAAAGGGTGTTTATCGACACAATCAAAAGCCTCGCATTGACTTGAACACCATTCATAACTGTAAAGTATGCACATACATCGACTCTTCTGTGCAGTGTAATCAGTGATCTCTTAATCTTTATTTCTCACTATACATGAAGCAGCACTGTTACTGACGAAAAAGACAGTATAATAACGCACAGCCTTCACCTGACCTGGAATCATTATTTTGTGTAGTACTTTACGTTCCCCTCCCATTACAGGCACTCACATTAAAGTTGTATATTAAACCAATTCAAACAGACTGTATTGTTAGGGTTTCAAAGCGACCTCGAGACATAAAGCATGTACTCCCTCCTGTTTAAGCTGATGTTTGTCTCTGGACAACATATGTTTTTAATATGGCTTCCTATGTCAAATGTAATGGTTTCCAGAATATTAACTCTCCCTGATCATTTTGATTTTGTGCATTATCTCATCATCTGAGACGATATGGTGGATGTTTGGAAACATTGTGAGGTGTCTGTGATTTAAAAAAAAAAAAAAAATTTTAATAGGTTAACATATTGTAACAGCTTAAAATGTAAAACCTTTGATGTCATTCTTTGTCTTTATATTATTAATTTATTTATTACAGATAGACGTTACCCATAAAAGTAAATTAAAAGATTTCTATATAGAAGAATTGGATGTTGGCGATATAAGGTAATTATTTTAACATTCAACAATTTATAAATATCAAATCGAGATACACTTAACTAGGCAGTTAGTTATATCTAATCCATTTCCAAGAAGAAAGGAAAATTTTAACAGAAAATTGTTCTGCAAATAATAATAAAATAAAACCAGTACAAAATCAAATATACAAAAGCACATTTATTATTATTATTCAACCAAATATTGGCTTATAAAGTTAATTTGTTAGGTGCGACCACAAAAAGATGCTGAGATAGGGGGAAAAAAAAGAGCAAAGTTTACATTGGCTTCTGATTCATAAGAACTTGAGTATAAGAGGTACATTTTAATTAGTTATGAAGATCAGGAGAAGCATCTGAGCAAATAAATAAAGCCTGAATTAATAGCTTTGACAAAAATAGAGGGAAAACTGGCAAATGATCCATCTACGACGCTGCCACTTGTGTGAGTGGTTCCTGAAGGTACTCCACCAGGGCCTCTGCCTAGAAGTAAAACACACAGCTGCAATGTTTACAAAATGTCACTTAAAGTGAACGAAGCACATGCAACACTAAATGATACATATCTTACCTTGGCTTTCAGCATCCCGAAGCCCACGGTCTCCTTAGCGTACATGCATAGCAGTAAGTTTGCGACCCGGGTAATGGCCACTCTGCCTTCCTGTAATCACAAACGCTTTGCTATTAAGCGAAAAGAGCGAAGGCGCATTTGTGTCCTCGGTGGCAGAACGGGTATAAGAAAAACACTCTGATTTACATTTTATTGTTTTACATCATTGCCTTGCATGAGTCAGTAATGATGATGATGATGATGGGTTTTACGGTAGAGAGAGAAGTTAAAGAAAAAGAAAGATTTTTTTTTTGTCTAAAAATGAGGAGGATAGAGAGAAAAAAGGAGAAAGATAAGGATAGACAGAAAGTGATAGAGCGAGAGAGAAGGAGAGAGAGAGAGAGATAAGGATAGAAAAAGAGAAGAGGGGGAGAGAGGGAGAGACAAGAATATAGAGAAAGAGGATGGAGAGAACAAGAGACAAGGATTGAGATAGAGGATAGCGAGAGAAGAGGGGAAAAAGAAATAGCGAGACAAGTCTAGAGAGAGAGACAGAGAGAGACTGGCTTTTAGAGAAAAAGTTTGATCATACATTACACAAACKTGTTTAGTTAAAAAAAAAAAAAAGTTGTCTTTTCTCCCTTATACTTCCCTTCCACATTATTAGGAACTCATTACACTCACAATACATAAAATCATGCAGATACATATCCAGAGCTTCAGACCGAACAAACATTCACATCAAACATCAGAATTAGGCAAAAACATTTCAAATGTGACTCAGAAACTGTGGATCTCCTGGGATTTTCACTGACAGTCACAATTAGGGGTGCTCCGATTGATCAGTCACTGATATAATGGCCGATATAGAGAAGCCGATCAGATGACGCAAAACTTGCGCACCCAAAGCAWTTTAACACCATGAACCTCATCAGATATTTGAAGATTAGTCACGTAAAGGAACACGAGCAGTTTTCAAAGTTGTCTAGCGCTAAGAGAGCTCAGCAACTCACGCGCTGCCACTCATTCAGCTGTCRGTAATTCCCCTCTCACCTCCGCAGTTTCGCGCAGTGACCGTAAGTACGGTTTATGATTCACCGCGGGTTTTGGCGCTGTGATTACGTTTCCATCTTTCCACGCRAAAAATTAAACATATTTTTTAACGCATAATTTTTTAAACATGTTTTTTTAACATGCATATGTTGTGTTTTGGTGCTGGTATACTGGTGACCAGCAAACATTTGTCAAGCTCTAAGCTGTTCCCAATTACTAACCAAGCACAGGCCACTATGTTTTAAGTTGATGTGTTGCACATGTTGCTTTCCAATAAAWACAGTTATAATATTGTAATTTCAATAATTAAACTATATCTAACAACAATGTAAATTAATAAATAATGCTACATGATAAGGYTTTGAGTAGACCCTGTAATCAGCCGATACAGCTTCTAGTGATCRGAGATCAGCCMCAAAAATCCTGATCGGAGCACCCCTAGTCACAATAGTGTTAGTGTTTACGCATAAAATGACGACACAGAATGAGAACACCTTGCTGATGAGAAAGGTCTAAATAYTGASTCAAATTCAAATGACCACTCTTTACAAACAAGGTGAGGAGAAAAGCACYTCTAAGCATGGTGGATCTKGAGTCAGTATCGAGTTCATCAAGAACCGGTCATCATCGCCTGCTCTTTGCCCCACAGTCACGTTTTAAGTTGTTGAATTAAATCACACAGACATGTACAGCTGTTTGCACCGGCATGATTTTAAGCACCAGGATGTTTTTTTTTTCCTCACTCTCTTACCATGCAGTCCATCAGAATAAACTTGAGTTTGTCCTCGTTGAAAGCCTGGTGGCCGTTTTTGTCGTAAGCGGCCCAGATGTTGCTGGCGATGGCGGCTGTAACCCGAGCGTCCGTGTCTCCGTAACCAGAATACGCCAGCAGAGAGCCTTCATTATTCAGCAGCCTAAAAGAACACAAACATGATCTTTAAACATGGGTTTAATCCTTGTGTGGTGTTAGAACCAATCGATCATTCACCACAAACTCGGTTAATATTAAAGGGGAAAAAAAAAATTTCAGTTATAAATTGCGATTCTGTGGTGTAGCGATTCATGTATCGCTACAATGACTCTAACATTTATTATTTAAAAAAAATATTTCGACATTTATTATATAAAAGAGATGAACTGGTCGAGTGACCAGCAACCAGAATCGGCTGGCTTTCAGGTCATGACCGATGATCAACCGATCTGCTTCAGATATAACTGATTGTTTAACGAGCGCAGAAGCTTCCCAGTGGCGCAAGAGAATTTTTTTTTTTTTTTACAGTGTTACATTATCAAAAACTGCACGTTAAAATACTGCCATCTGCCTTTTTTCTCCAATCTCTGTCAGCAAATTAGTCTCAAACCCACTCATTACATATGCTTACACCAGTCACAATCAGCGCGAGCTTCAAAAATTGACTAAGTCTAATTAGACGAACTTCACGTGTGGTCACGACTTTATAAACACTCAACCTGCGCGCTTAATGTCAACCTGAGATTTGAAGGCATTTGAGGAGGTAAAACGTCGCAGTTTCCTTATAATCCTACAGGTGGCGCACTCTGCTTGGTTTTAAGTAAGAAAAACTAATKTCATAAGGAACAAGGTACATTTAATTACTTGTTTAACTGTTTTTAAAGGATTAAAAGTGTAATAAAATCAGGAGGAAAATTTAATATCGAATCGGGATATTTATAAAATCGTGATACTTTGGGAATCGAATCGGCACCTATGTATCGTGATAATATCGTATCGGGAGGTGACTGGTGACTCCCATCTCATAAAATGTCATTGGAAATATATAACAACAACAATAATAATAATAATAATAATAATAATAATAATAATACACACAATTAGCGTTAAACAAATGCAATTAATTAATCCTGACACGACCAACCAACAAACAAACAAACACTACCTCAGCGTACACACACTGCGGGTTAGCAAGTTAGCCAGCGGTAGCTAGAATGCTAACATACTCACAGTGTGCTCTGTACTCCGTTTGTGTTCGCCTGACTGAGGACCTGAGTCAGCGCTTTAGGACGTAACATTATCCGTGGTGTAAAGTTCGCGAAAAATACAAGAAAAATAAAAAATAAAAACAACAACCTGCCCAGAGAATTTATATATATTTTGTTAGCACACAGAGCTGCACGGAAGTCAGCTGACCCTTTACTTCCGCAAAGAGCGAATGGAATCATGGGAAACGTAGTTCCGAATACGGGCGTTGTTTTTTTGTGTGTGTGAGTGAGAGAGAACAAAGAAACACACTCATTTTTGCACTTAAACCCTAATATTATTTGACATAGATACACTATATTGCTAAAAGTATTCGCTCTTCTGCCTGTGTAATATCCAATTCTTAATCCATAGTGTTTAATAAGATGTTCGCCCCGCCTTTACAGGGAATACTTTTGGCAAAACAGTATTATAATATAACTTAATTCATTAGTGCATATATTTCTGTAGTATGTCTGTTAATTAATAGATCCTGTTCCTGTATAGGGTCACTTGAGGCCCGGGGACTATCCGGCGGACTGGGGCACTAGGTCAGGGTACAACGTGGACGTGCGACGTGGATGTCTTTGGATTGTCGGAGGAAACCCACCAAGCACAGAGAGAATATGCGAATTCCACACAAACACACATACACACACAGACGATGGCAGGGGTTTAAATTATTTCAAATTCATGAGACTAACTTGCAGTTTTAAAACATGGACATAAACATTGCAGGGACAAACACACACACACCAATTCATTCCACGTCTCATGTTCCACTCATACTATCATACATGACATGTCTTACTATACTGCACATCCTGCATTCATTATTCATTAAATTAATTCATTTGTCCATTTTATATTTTTCTTTTTTTATCCATTTTTTCTATCGCAACCTTAGTAAACTGTGATTTAGTACACTTACTCCATTTATTTATTTGTTTTATTTTACAAGTGCATTCTTCCCCCCTATTGTAGTAAAATCCTTCTTTCTTTCTTTCTTTCTTTCTTTCCACACCTTACCTTATGCGCATTTCGCTGAAGATCATACTGTGTATGGTCGTGTATGTGACAAATAAATGTAGAAATTTATTTATTTAT
>QMIH01001542.1:108067-145918 GCA_003987875.1 Clarias batrachus | reverse complement strand
CGCGCACGCCCCTCCCCTTCGGCAGCGAGTAGACTCAACGCTCCTCAGCGGACCTGCGCGCACACACCAGTCTACAGCCCGAGCACAGCACCTGCTCAGCCGCCGCCCCTGCATCTGGATCCACTTCAGCAGCTAACGGAAGTCTCGTTCTTCTGACACTTTCACTATTAATAAGTCAACATACAAACAATAACTTTATATTGCCAGACATTTATGACCTGTTTCCATACATAACGTACTGAAATTTAATCAGTTGTTTATCCTACTCATTTAATTATTTTTTTTTACGTCTATTAAACTGTCTCAAACTATTCTTCTTCTTTCATCTATTACATTTTATTTGTCCAACCTCTTCACATCTCATTCACAAATAGATTTAGCACTCACTGAAACAATTAAAATAATTGTAATTACTGTACATACAAAAACAAAACTAAACAAATAATAAATATAGTAAGATTAGAAATTGAAGCTAGCAACAGTAGCTGCAACAGAGTCCTGTGGGAATCACACAGCACACTAGTGCACCTGTCCAACAGGGGGCAGTACTGCCTGAGATTAGGTTGCTGATTATATAATCCACAAACATCCCAATTCTTCTCTGCTTCAACACTGAGCACTCTTCTTATACAACATGTATGATTATGTTATATGAACTGTGAGACGAGACTGTCCTACAGTTTGCATGGATTCAAATTTATGTATTTTGGTACATACAGTCCTTCTGTTATTGCCACTGCTGTTTCTAATTCCTTTTCTGAAATTCAGTACTGAAATGTTCAATATTATTATCTACCAACAGGGCCCAAGCCTGACAGAATTCGGCCCGACAAGTACATTTTGATTGACAGCTTTTTAAAAACCCAAACCCATTTACAGCCTGACATTATTCAAATGTGCGTACGCACATAGCTTTTCCCAAGTGTGAGTCATTTATACATGTTTTAACATAATTTATTGGTAACTCATAATTATCATTATGCAAATGGTCAAAACCTAGGGTTAGGGTTAGACTTAGACTTAGACTTAGCTTTAGTCGCTGGTGCAGCCAAAACATAAACACCAGAAGCAAGCCTCCATTTCACCTCCTCAACATCCATATTCGCATCTAATCGAAATGCCTCGCGCTAATTGAAATGTATCATATGACCACTCATTTACCGCACAAGCCTGAGCTATGTAAAATGATATAAATTAAGCCCAAACCCAACTGAAGCCGTCAAGGGGCTCTCAGGTCCCGTTGGGTTCGGGGAAAAATCTTCAGCTCTAGCTTACACTCAATGTTCATGGTAATTTTTGACAGAGATCTTTTTATTTTATTAAAAATCCACAATAATACATACAGTGGGTATGGAAAGAATTCAGACCCCCTTAATTTTTTCACTCTGTGTTATATTGCAGCCATTAGCTAAAATCATTTAAGTTCATTTTTACTCATTAATGTACACACAGCACTTCCTATTGACAAAAAAAACACAGAATTGCTGACATTTTTGCAGATTTATTAAAAAAGAAAAACTGAACTATCACATGATCCTAAGTATTTAGACCCTTTGCTGTGACATTCATATATTTAACTCAGGCGGTGTCCATTTCTTCTGCTCATCCTTGACACAGTTCTACAACTTCATTTGAGACCAGCTGTGTTTGATTATCCTGATTGAACTTTATTAGGAAAGTCACACCTGTCTATATAAGACCTTACAGCTCACAGCGCATTTCAGAGCAAATGAGAATCATGAGGTCAAAGGAACTGCCTGAAGAGCTCAGAGACAGAATTGTGGCAAGGCAAAGATCCGGCCAAGGTTACAGAAATACTGTAAATTCTGCTGCACTTAAGGTTCCTAAGAGCACAGTGGCCTCCATAATCCTTAAATGGAAGTTGTTTGGGACGACCAGAACCCTTCTTAGAACTGGCCGTCTGGCCAAACTGAGCTATCAGAGGAGAAGAACTTTGGTGAGAGAGGTAAAGAAGAACCCAGAGATCACTGTGGCTGAGCTCCAGAGATGCATTTGGGAGAAGGGAGAAAGTTGTAAAAAGTCAACCATCATGGCAGCCCTCCACCAGTCAGGGCTTTTTGGCAGAGTGGCCCGACGGAACCCTCTCCTCAGTGCAAGACACATGAAAGCCTGCATGGAGTCTCCAAGTTAGTGAGAAATAAGATTCTTTGGTCTGATGAGACTAAGATAGTGAAGCATGGTGATGGCAGCATCATGCTGTGGGGGTGTTTTTCAGCTGCAGGAACAGAACGACTGGTTGCAATCGAGGGGAAAGATGAGTGCAGCCAAGTACAGGGATATCCTGGACGAAAACCTTCTCCAGACTGCTCAGCACCTCAGACTGGGCCGAAGGTTCACCTTCCAACAAGACAATGACCTAAGCACACAGCTAAAATAATGAAGAAGTGGTCTGAACTGAACTGTACAGACTGAACTGTACAGTATTGCCTCAAAAGGGATTTTTATTCCAGGGCTGATTGAAATTTCTATGATTGAAACAATGTTGCAGTTTTGTTTTTGAACAGTTATAGTTCCTGTGGGGTTGAAATTATATTGTTGATAAGTTCCTTTGAGGGTTGGCATGGAAGACCAAAAACAGCGTAAAGTGTGTGTGTGTGTGCGTGTGTATCTTCTTAAACACCTACATGTTGAGGTGTCAGAAAGGTGTGTAAAAAATGTGCTTAAACTCTTTATACACTAACTGCATAACAGGGTCAGGGGTAGCTCAGTGGTTAAGCCATTGGACTGAGGTTGGGAAGGTCCCAGGTTCCCAAGTCCCACTACCACCAAGTTGTCCCTGTTGGGCTCTTGAGCAAGTCCCTTAACCCCAACTGCTCAGATGTATAATGAGATAAAAATGTAAGTCGCTCTGGATAAGGGTGTCTGCCAAATGCCTAGATGTAGAATTGTAGTCTTGCCCATTCATTTCCAATGAATAGTAATTTTTACAATTTTTATAAAAGTTCCATAAAACACAATTTTTTTATGAAAAAATATTTATATTTATGTGTTTAAATGCGATGTGTGAAGTCATGGAACCTCATGACAAGCGGATGTAAATAATTGCACCTTTTTAGAAAGGAAACATGTAAATCAATCAGATTTGACTGGAATATAGCATAAGGGTTAAAAAAAAAAGCTCCTGGAACATTTAGGGTCTGTGTTCCTCAGCTTTTGGAAATAAGAGTACAAATTTGTTTTTTGACTTTGTCCAAAGTCTGAGGATGCCATCACACAAGGAAACTTGGAACCGCTTTGCCATGGCAACAGAGAAATACAAAAAAAGCAGAGTATACTTTAAACTCAAGAACAATAATCTGACCGAAAGATTAATTTGGACTAAACACAAAGAGGATGGCAGGTAATAAATTAAAAAAAGGAAGACACCAAAACCAATAAATCTCCAGAACAGGGCCCCTTTGATCTCACTAAAACATCAACAGATTAGACAGGAACCTTTCCATAAATTCACAGTCATCAAACTTCTCCTCTTTGAGCACTGAGCAGAAACTTGACTGTGTTTTAATATAAATCATAGAAACAAAAACAGAATTTAGGAATTATCAGATTTCAGTAACAGTAATTTAAGACAGAGAACCAGAATACAAATGAGGCAAGACAGGACCACAAGGAGATTAAATAATGCTCTTAATTAACCTTAGATCACACACACCTGTGGAACTGAAACCTGAACCGTGAAACAAGAAATAACTCCAGTCAAAATAAGAGTTCACTGAACAAAACAAAGAGATGCAGAGCTCCCCCCAGAGGTAGTCTCTGACATCTAATTTAAACTAACCATAATGCTTTATGTTCTAATATTTATTCCTGTTAAGTATATTATATCTTTAAATTAATCAATACTACTTCTGTTAATTATCAATTAATTAATTAATTATTAATGAATGTTCAGTGTTATTATTATTATTATTATTATTATTATTATTATTATTATTATTATAAACTTATCATAATTTCATATAATTTGTTACTTATTATCTGTGTATAGCGCTTGCTATTTTAATTAGCTTTTGCACCAGGGCTAATACAGTCATGCCAATAAAACACCCTTTGAACTTTAAAATATTAACACGTTTTTTGGTGTGTTTTAAATGATAAAATGTCAACAGGTTTGGTTCCAGTTGCTGTATCCATCCTGCTTACCGTCCCTCATAGATATGAGCTGTTTATCAAATTAATGACATGGCCTGGTGCTCAGACGTACTGCAGGATAAATTACACTGACCTGGCAATAATCCTTAGTAATACTGATTGGCTTAGATTCAAGAAAGAAGCAATAAACAAACGTCTGGTATCAGAAGCATATGTCTGGGTTGGATTGTGGAATGACGTCAATGGCTGGCGCTGGTCCATAGGCGAGCTCCCATTGAAGAGTGTCACATACACCAACTGGTTGTCTGGAGAGCCTAATAATTATGGTGGGAAAGAATCATGTGGTTCTGTAGTTTCATCTGCTCAATGGGCTGATATACCATGTTCAGCGCTAAGACCTTTCATATGCTACGATGGTGAGTAAAAATCTGGACATTGATTTGTTTATTTTGGATTAAATCAATTTATTTGTTTGATTTTTTTACATTTTGGTTTCATCTTTGTATCATATTTTCTGTGGCGAAAGGAGCTGACCAAGACATGACTATTTGTTTACTTTTTCACAGCTAATTTCAATGTCTCTGCCAAATTCATCCTCATCACTAGTCCGGGGTTGTCCTGGCTTGATGCTCGGGCTTACTGTCGACAATATCACACAGACTTGGCCAGCGTTCTTAACAGCTCAGACTCCAACATGTTATATCAGTTGGCGCCACCCGAATATACCTTTATTGGGTTATACAGAGACACATGGAAGTGGATAGATGGGACGAATGCAAGCATATTATGGCCTCCTGGACAACCTGATAATTATCACGGCAATGAGAACTGTGGCATGATTGCTAATGGAATGTTTTATGATGTACCCTGTAATTATCAGTGCTTTTTCCTCTGTCACACCAGTGAGTTATTTTCTTAGGTAGCATGTCATATTATATTGGTGGTGTTTTTTATGAATTTATTTTTTACACTATATAATTTTTCTAAATGAGCTATCCTAATGTCTATCGTGAGAGTAATCTATGGGTTACATTAAATCTTTTACAAGCAAACAAAAGCAACATTTTCTTACTAGTTGGGAAACAGAAAACAGTTGGGAAGCAAAAGAAAACAGTGCCTGTGTGTGTGTGTGTGTGTGTGTGTGTGTGTGTGTGTGTGTGTGTTCCACAGATTTCCCAACAAGGAGACAGGTAATTAGATTGCATGTTCAGTCAGCTGTTAGTGTGTTTGATCAGTCGTCCATTTTAGATCAGGTAAGTTACAGATCCTCCTTGATGTTTGTAAAACAAAACAAAAAAAAACCCTGTCGGCATTTCTCACTGCTCACCTTTGCAAATTCCTTTTATTTTCAAAATTCAGGAAATTCAAGAAACTTTCACTGATTATTGCCTTCTTTGTAAAATGCATCCAATATATTGTTGGTTGGATTTTCAGATCAAGCAAAAACTGAAGGAAAATGGCATGTTGCAGAACACCACGGTGAAGTGGAGTGCGCAGCCAGATGGAAACATATTCCACAAGAAAAGAAAGGATGACGTGTAATGCCTAAATGCTCATCTTGTCACATACAGTAGATTTCGATTAGACTTAAACTTTATTAGCTATACAACATTTCTGCTTAGATCAGTAGGGGCAGTCAGAGGATAAGATTAGCCAAGGACAAGTAGAGGAATAACTATAAATTTAATGCTCTGTTTAACTTTGTCACCCTAATTTTTATAATTAACATGTAACATGCTCTTTTTTGCTGCATGTGTTCACTGGACACAGTAATAAGTAGAAATTCAAACAAAGTATATTTAAATACTGGGTTTAATATATCAACCAGACATTTATGTTGAGAGCAGAATGTAATGCACTGTACGTAATTTAAACAATCATCTATAATGCACTTGGTACCTATATGGAAATTTTCAAAATACAAAATACAACTATATACTCATTTACTGCATTTTGTTTCCTTTGTTCTTTACCTACGGCCATATAGAATATGCAATATCAATAAACAGTTTTAAATATAAGAATTTTGAAATCATTATTTTATAGCCTTTATAGAATTATGTTTAATTAATGCCTGCTACTGTCATATATTGTAGGTGAAGCATATAAAACACCTTAGTACATTTATTTTATATTTATATTTATTCATAACAGTCTGTCACCGTCACTCTCATGATCAGGTCACTCGAAACACAAAACTGTCTTCATATCCGCAGCAAACTGAACAAAGAGGCAGAATTCAGTAATAATAACTGTAATACATTTTTCGACCACAAGCTGGCAGTAGAACAGTTCCTGAGTCCCATGACAGGCAATGACCTCCATACCTGCTAATAAGCAGGTGATAAGGTATGTATGTGGTACTGTATGTCCATACCATGCATTTGCTCAAAAAATCAGATTTTTTCTTTCCTACAGAAACCTGGGTTAGTTAGCTGACATGAATCACTTTATTACCCACTTCATTCCAACATCATGGAGTCTATGCCTCAGCAGGTGCTGTGGTATCTGGCACCAGAACCAGAACAGATCTTTTTAAGTTGCAAATTGAAGCACCCTTAAGTCTGCCTTATTTGTCTAGCGCATCCCACAGACGCTGGTTGTTATTGAGATTGAGGAAATCTTGGCCCGTATTCGCAAAGCTTCTTAGAATTCTCTCAGAGAGCTCATATCTTGGCCTATTTAGGAATTTATCTCAGAGAACCTCTAAAACTCTTTATCTTAGTGAGGAGGTGTGGTTGAGCCCGTTGCTAGGGATGACGCAGCAAGACTGTAATTCGTTGATTAAAAAAAAAAAAAAACATGTAAAAGGTCTTAAATGTGCGCTTTGTGAAAATAAACTATAATAGTATATAATAGTATAAATAGTATAATAATGATAATAGAATTAATATATGAAATTGTATAATCATGAATACAGGCAATTTTATGCAAAGTTTCTGATATACACTAAATATCTTAAAGTTAATGAAGTTGAAAATGCGTCTACTTTTGAAGCCACCAATTTCCACGCAGTACTACTTCTACCACTACAGCTTCCAGCAGTTACTACTGTATATTTAAGTCCTTACATTTATTTACCATACTGATTTTATTACTTGTGATCTATTTCAGGCTGATGGGAGCAAAATGACTCAGCTCGATTGCAGGACAGTCTATATAAGTTGCTCTTTTGGATGGTGCTGTATGTAGTCAATAGTCAATCAATCTAAGAGAGATGGAAGGAAGTGAAAGAACAAGAAAACCAAACTGGACAGAAAAGCAGTGTTTAAAAACATTTTTACTTTAGGAGCTGTTTTTAGGGCTAAGATGTTTTGTGAAACATTTTTATTTTTACTAAGATTAAGTCCCAAGGTTAAGGGGAAATTTATGGAATAAAATCCCTGTCAAAAATAATCGTGCATAAAAAAAAAAAAGATTTGTATGCAATTCTGTGTTTGAAAAAAACTCTGAAAAATACGACTCTGACCATTTACAGACACAAAACTCGTTTTTACAACTCCTCTGTTACACAGACGAATTGCAAAATTACGCCCATGACTGTAGTGTGTTACACCACTGTCAATAATACACCATTAAGGCCACATGCACAGGCATTACTATCCGAGGGAATATTTTTGACAGTGATTTTATTTAGTGATTCCATAGAAATTCTAAGAAAATGTCATAGTTTTAAGAATTGTCTTAACAGTTTCAACACTAGGAGCAACTTAAGAAGCTTTATGAATACGGGCCCTGGAGGCTGAGTAAACAATTCGATAAACCCTTTTTTATGTAATTTTTACAGTGTGGATGACTGCATCTAACCAGCTAAAGTTGACCAATGCCATCAGGCAATACTTATTCTGTACAGGAGTGTACTTATGCAGGAGTAAACTTATTGTCATTATGTATCAAAGTTTTTTGTAAAACATTTTGTGTCATTTCAGTAATCTTTGTAAAAATTTTTATTTTTTGTTAGATTTTTATGCTCCACTGTTGATGCCTGTCACATTTTAGCGCTCAAACATAAGCTGTAACTTAAATTATAATAATATAAAAAACAAGACTTCGCAGTTGGTTGATCTGGTTGAAGTAAGCTAGAGTTAAAAGCAGCAACAAAGAACAAGTGAGCCAATCCAATACCAGCAAAAGAACAGGCTAAGAAGCCAACTGTTTCAAGAACAGTCAAAGTGCAAACTGAAAAGCAATACAATGCACACACTTTATAGACTGTTAGTTGAGGGAGGGACCACCTTTCTCCTCCCTAGGTTTTTCTCTTTTTTCATACTTCCTGTTACCAAATTTGGTCTTTTGTTTTTTTCTTACTTCCACCCATCACGGTCACCTATTATCTCTTATCTTGTTTTCGAAAATTTCCCCATTATAATCTAACACTTCTGCAGTCTTGTGTTACATTATCGTTCCTGTCACTAGATGGCGTATGTCATTTCTTACAGAAGTGAAACAGAATTTGTCGTGTTTGACTTTCAAAGCCTCTTGGTGAGCACCAACCCCAAATTGTTCATATGATTTACACTGAATAAAAACATGATGATACCATATATAAAAAAAGAGAGAGATTCACCATTCCGTGTCCCGAACATATTCTTCATCATCCACTGAAAAGTGCTGGGAGAACAACATTCCATAGAGGGTGCAGAACAAAGTCTTTGGACAATCTCACTCAGTTACCGGCACTTAATTGTATCTCTTAGCCAGATCTTGCAAAGAAAACTGTTCTGTAAACATGGCATCCAAAGGTTCCTATATATGCAAAAGAGAGAAGGTATAGTTTTCAGTTTTACTGTTATGCTGTCTGTAATCTACACACAACCAAAGGCTACTTTCCTTCTTTTCCACCAACGAACAGGGCTAAGGGTTATTACTTACCTGAATAACCTGGCTATTTAATAGCTTGCACAAATGGTTCTTTACAATATCCTAATTAGAAGGATGAATGCAGCTCCATCTCTGCCTAATTGGCTTATTAGCCAAGGGATATTGTGAAAAATAAGGTTGGTACAACCAAGATCACCCTAATGTGTGAAAAACCTGACTCATACTTAAGCAACAATGACCTTACCTTAGCCTGTTCAGGATTTGACAACACTGATCAGTTGCCTGGATTTGTTTTTTAACGGAGCTAACCAAGCCCAACTGACCACAACAGGGAGCAACCATTCTTTTCAGCTGCTGATTTACCTCAGTAACACCAACTGGAAGACTCAAAAGGGCAACATGGACCCAATGGTCTAGTGAACTTGGGTGATGTTTCACTCCTGAATCCTGAAGTACCAAGCCATTATAACTTTGTCTGCCCTAATGGCAGGGTTTCCTACAAATAACAGTGTGAGAATGGCCCACATGGTCAAACTATTAGTCAAATTATTAGTCAAACTATTAGTAAACTGTGAAATCTGTTTACTAATAGTAAACAGACTATTAACAGGTTTGAGACTCCTGCAACATCGCTCTCTCCTCAGCCATTTCTAACCTGAAATGATTCTCAATGGATGCATAACAATCCATCTGAAAGCATGATGATTGTAAAAAGACCAAAGGAATGGGAACTAGGCTGAGCTTTGCACTCCTGGTGGACAGCTTCAGTGCGTGCCTCCAACAACATAGGTTTTTGGTGGACCATCTGATCTAATTTCCAATTAAGGAAATGTGCCACAAACTGATCATGCAAAAACAACAAACAAACAAACAAACAAACATCAGAATTAGCCACCACTCTTAATTGCTTTGTTTATTAAAAAGAGATGGGCATGTGAATACTTTCAGTTATTCTAAGGACTGATTTTTGTTTAGGCAATGACAGTCTTTTCTGCTTGTATATATATTGTGCTGTTCATTTATTTAGCTGACACTCTTCTATTTCTTTAAAAGATTTCATGAAATGCAATGAAATACCATCTCTTATTACATGCACACACCTCTTGTATTTACTTATAAAAAAAATATTACTATGTACAGTATACAGTCTACACTATATATATATATATATATATATATATATATATATATATATATATATATATATATTAGTGTACTTGTTGAACTTGCTGTAAATACAACAGTGTTTAAGAGACGTAAAATGTTTCCATGTTATTCCAACACTGGAGAACAGCGCTACTTTTTAATTTGCCAGGAAAATGTATTCAAATAGTCACAAAGGTTCTCTCCTAAACATTTTAATCAAGACTGTAGTGGTAAAAAACAAAGAAACAGAAAAAAAAGGGGATGGTCTATGAGGTATGTGATCAAGGTAAGACAGATCATGATATATACGTTTAATAATAATAATAATAATAATAATAATGGAAAGGAATACACACAATACAGTTTATCCCATTTCTATGTGTTTAAGGTCTTTTGCTGGCATTGGCAGGAGTAGACTTGCCTTTTTAAAATTAAAAAAAATCATCAGCTTTTACTTATAGTACTTATAATTGTGATACTTACTGTATACAGCTTTTATAATTATAGTGGCAATACTGCAGTGTCAATAGTTAAGCAGGCCGTTTTGCCCATTTTTGGCTAAGAGTCTGATTAAGATTAAGCTCAGCTCCCAGTTGCCAAGAAAAAAGCGTTGATGATTTTTAAAGCAGGCAAGATATTATTGTGATAATAGTATAGGTGCAAATGTTGAATTTCATTGATGGCACATGGCGTTTCCACATCAAAGGCAACCTGATGACGCATTCACTTTCTTCCTGCCTGAAATTGTAGGCTGATGGGTCTGCATTTGGTTTTATTTGAATAAGGTGTTCAAATTTTAAGAAAAAATGGAAACAAAATGGAAATCTGTCTAAGTAGAACGTGCCACAATCCCTTTTTAGAGAGCAGGTGAAGTAAACAGGTAAAGAAGGTTTTGTGCAAACAGGGAGGAACAAAACTTATAAAGAAATGCCATCTTTCAGATTTTCATCATACAGGTATGTTTTAATGCTCAGTGCCTAAACTAATTGTTAGAATAGGCAGAGGGATAAATGTATTAAATACTTTTGTACTTTTATTTTGTACTTAATTTTTTTTTTCTCAGCAGTCGGTCCACCATGAAGCTGAAACTTTTGTGTGTGTGTGTGTTTGTGTATTGCTGTTTTCTTCATCTTCCTGGTAAAAGCATGATAAACCACATGTTTTAATCACTGCATACCATGTGTGAATGTGCTTGTGAATGTGGAGCGGAGGCTCTGCCACGCTCCTAATCATCATCATACTCACTAATTTACAAACAATACACTTACATTTCTTTTATATGAACTCTTACCTGAAAATTGTCTATTTTTTCATTTGCAAATTAGTCTGCTGAATAGAGATTCCCAAAAGAATCCAGAACAAAGTAAAATGTTGGAAATTCAAGGGGTTTTTTTTCTTTAAATGTATTAATTTCTCACTCGCTCACTCATTGTCTACTGCTTAATCCTGTGTACAGGGTCGCGGGGGACCTATTCCAGGAGACTTTAGTACATGAGGTGGGGTACGACGACGGTGCCAATTCATCAGAATGGAACACACATGCAGTACACACACTCCGGGCAATTTGGAAATGCCAATCATCAGGTCTTTGGACTGTGGGTGGAAAAACTGAATATCTGTAGGAAACCCACCATGCAAAGGGAGAACATGCAAGCTTCATGCATACAAAGGCAGGAATCGAACCCAGACCCTTTTTTTATGTCATTAGGAGTCATTTACATAGTCATTTCAGTTATTGAATTGACTGATTTTGTGCCGACAGGTTGGACCCAAAAGCAGGAAACAAGAGAGTCAAAGAATTTCAAATTTTTATTAAAAATTTTGATAGGATACGAGTAGTGAAATCAACAGGAACACGATAACTGCTGTTAAATGTTTGTTGAAGCATTACACACATACAGGGAGGTTGATATCTTGTTTGGCAAATAAGTGAAGGCCTTCTTTCAGCCATGTTAAGTTAAACAAAATGCTTTCAATGGCGCTAATCAAATGATGTTTAAGCATTATAGGAGCATGATGCAAAAATGATGAGATCACACGATTACCTTCATCACTACAGCCAAAAACAAAGAAATCACTAATTTATCAGTGAATTATTAAAATGGTCAGAGTCAGTCTCCTACGTCTGTCTGTGAGCTCTGGAAAACTTTATGCATGCGGCTGAGCGTAGGAAAACGTAGGAAATTAAAGCGGAAGTTCATGATGGCGGCTCAACAAATATTGTAAGTAAACAACAATAACCCATGTTTAGAAAAGCATTTTATTTAGATTATAAATAATAATCCCGCAATTATTTTTAGGTGTGCCAGCTGTCACTGTTCTCATACGACTCTTTGTCAGGGTAAATCATTCAGTAACAAGCCTGTAAATTTCCATGTAAAACAGGTATATCAGTGACTAATGTAAATGATTCTGTTCAGATCTACAGTAAATGCTCATTGCTGCACTGTTTGGGGGGGGTGGGGTGCTGATGACGTTTGGTCTGCTCTTCGTGAGTTCTCACTCTTTGTAATCTGAGTGTTTTAAGTGTGTCAATAGATCTTACATATTCGTAAAAAAATATGGATTATTCAGTGACGCAGAGGCTCTGCTGAGAGACATTAGGCATTAGTCACGTTTCTTAGCCCCACCCCCATGAAAACGGTGCATTCAGAGAAACCACTGAGTTTCTACGAATTCTAAACTTTACATTGCTACCGTTATTTAATTACTGCAATGGAAGAGATGGAGAATTCCCTTATGATAACATGCATTATGTTGTTTTTCAGGGTGAATTTTAGATTTTCTCCCTGGCCTCACTGAGGACATGTTGACACCTAGGTTAGTGTGCATTCGAATTGCATTGGAATGTTGTCTGGCATTGCAAAGCACACACCGTAACACTAACATAGCAACATCCTAAAATGAATAGTGAATTAAGAGACCCTGATTATAATGCATAAATATTATTTAGTACAATAAAATTCATGAAAAAAAAATCCTATGAAATGTAAGACAATTTATTTTTTGTTATTATGAAAGTCTATTTTCATAAGTCCAGTTATTTCTACATTTAAACTTTGATCTCCTTAAATGTATTTTAATAATAATAATAATAATAATAATAATAATAATAATAATTAAAGCTTCAAGCAGCGATGATCGGGCCCTTGCAGCGTGTGGCCACGGCCACTCACGCAGACAGTTTCACACCAAAATTTTCATCGGGGGAAAATTTTCCGGAAAGTTTGGTGAGTTTTCGAGCATGTTTAGACACCCAAATTAGCAGTTATTTCGACGGGAAAAGAATACATAATAATAATAATAATAATAATAATAATAATAATAATAATCTTTCCTTCAGATACAATAGGGCTTCGCACCAGTCGCTGCTCCGGCCCTAATAATAAACAGATACAAACATAGATAGGCGATATAACAATTAATTTATTGTACAAATAAAATTTTCAGCTAGAAAACTTGATCGTCTGCCTAAACAAAATGTAACCAGTGTCTTTTTTTTTTTTTTTTAACCGTTAACGTCAATATGTCTAGTTGAAATGTTTCATGTTTGTTATATAAAGTACTCAGATATGGAAATTATTATCAGTGAAATATTTCTTTGATATAACATATTGTTATGACTTTTTTTTTTCATTAATTAACCTCTACTTAGAATTAAAAAATGTTTTGCACTTTTTTTCCATTAGCACAATCAAGATGGGGGTTGTGTCAGAAAAAAAAAATGATGGCAGAAAAACAAGACAAAAGTAACACACGCAGTTCTGTTATTTGTAATTGTTAAAGAAAAAGAAAAAAAAACATTAGCACAAAATTAAAAGCAGTAAAACATTAGTGCAAAAATACAAGAAGGGATTTTCATTAGATTAGCATTTTGGAACAGGGTGGTGGGCCCCTTTGCAGAACTTTGCTTAGGGCTTCCTGTAGGTCAGGCTCTGTTACTAAGGCTCTAGACTCTAGCTCCTAGTAACCTAGGCAGGATAATATTGTAATAATACTTGTATTTTGCAGTTAAGAAACTTTTTTTTTTTTTTCAGCCATCAGTCCACCATGAAGCTGAATCTTTTTCTTCTTGTGTCGCGCTGTTTTCTTTATCTTCCTGGTAGGACCATGATAAACGACTTTTTGTTAATCATATGTGTAGTGAACAAAAATATTTTATAAACAATTATTTTACTACTTATTGTAGGCTTAGTTGCAGTAATAAATTGTTAATTATACATAAATTACCCTAAATTCAATAAATGATTAATCATCAACGCTCACATATCTACCAGTTAAAATGTTTGTGTGTTTCAAAAATTAAATATTTCCCACAGGTCTGGTCCCTGGTGCTCTATCCATTCTGTGAACCGTCCCTCACAGATATGAGCTGATCAAGACACAGGGGACACAGTTCACCGCACAGCCTTACTGCAAGGCAAAGTACGCTGATCTGGCAATAATTCAAAGTGATACTGATTGGCTAAGATTAAAGACAGTAAGAATAAGTAAAGGTTTGACAGCAGGTACCTGGGTCGGACTGTGGAACGATATAAATAGCTGGCGCTGGTCTTTAGGCGACCTACCACTGACGAGTGTACCTTATACCAACTGGCTGCCTGGACAGCCTGATAATTATGCTGGAAAAGAATCATGTGTTTTTATAGGTACATTTAATCAGTGGTGTGATGCACCATGTTCAGAGCTAAGACCCTTCATATGCTATGATGGTGAGTCAATATCCTTATACTAATTTCCTTACTTTTGGTTTAATGGCTGGTATTTTTTTTTTTTGTATTCTTGTATCTTTTTATCATGTTTTATGCAGAGACAGATGCTGACAGAGACATGACCTTTTATTTTTACAGCCAGGTTTACTGGCGCTGCTAAGTTCATCAGCATCACTGGTCCAGTGTTGTCCTGGCTTGATGCTCGGACTTACTGCCGACAATATCACACAGACTTGGCCAGCGCTCTTAACAGCTCAGATCAACAGATGTTACTGTAAATCAGCTGATGACATACACTTATACTTAGATTGGGTTATACAGAGACACTTGGAAGTGGACAGATGGCACTAACGCTACAAACCTCCCAGGGTTTCCTGGACAACCTGATAATTATTACAGCAATGAGAACTGTGGAGTAGTTTATAATGAATTGGTCTATGATGCAAATTGCACCAAACTGTACTATATCTTCTGTTACACCAGTGAGTCTTTAGTTTTCTTGATCATTACTTCTAATATCAAGTCAGTAACAACTGACCCAATATCTCAATTACATTAGATTTTTTTAATGAATTATCAATTAATTATTATTACAGAGTTTTTTTATTTTTTATTATTATTATTCTGAAACTACTTTCTGTTTAGAAAAATACAGGAAAATACACTGCCTTGCCAATAAAATGTTCCACACTGTTGCATTTTAATATAACAGTGTGTAACATTATCTTAACATAGCTCTCTTACATAATTAATGCCTTTTTTGCTTTTTTGCTATTTTATTACAAAGGTCAACATTAATACTATGATATATACTATATTAATATGAACATAAACAAAATCATCACAACTAAAACATCTATGTGGAAATAGGCCAATATAATTGATGTCACTAAGCCATCTCTCTAATATATTTATATAGGAGACTGTGCTGTGTGTCCTTTAAGTAGGAAAATACATGCCATCCAAGAGATCTTTTACTGAACATGTACGTGTTTTTGTGTGTGTTCCACAGATTTCCCAAAAAGGAGTCAGATAATAAGACTGCAGGTGAAGTCTGAGGGGCGTTTGTTTAATCCTGCTGTGCAGACATTCATTTTAGATCAGGTGAGTCACAGGACATCTCTGAATTTTGTACAAATTTTGTATAAATACTCCCGTTAGAATTTCTTACTGCTCACATTCTCAGATTCCCATTATTCTTAATGTTATGCATGTGTTATTAATTAACGGCTTTTTTGTGGTATGTGCATGCTTTTGTTTGGGTTGAGTAATTAAATCCTGATGCTGACCTTCAGATGAAGCAGAAGCTTGTGGACAATGGCATGTCAGAGAACATCACAGTGGCCTGGAGGGTGCAGCCAGATGGAAACATATTCTCCACGAAAAACAAGATTGAACCGTGACATCTTAATGTGTAGTGTCACGTTAAGTTTATGTCAAATTGACTGATTGTAATTGGTTCAGTTAACCTAGAGAATAACATTCTGTTGGCAAAATTAGCTATAACTATAGAAAATATGCATATTATTATAAGGCTCTGATTGAAATAGATCAACTCTGTCTTTGCCAATTTAATTTTAAAGCCAGTTTTCAATGTCATAGCAACTGCATTAGGCTCCAAATGGTCACTGAACACAGTGATAAGAAGGAAATCTAAGAGAGTCTGTTCAAGTCAATCCAATTCACTCAAATGTATCTGTAAAGCATTTTAAACAATGGATAATGTTACAAAGCAGCTTTAAAGAAATGTATACATTTCAGAAAAAAAAAATCACTAATAATATACATAACGGAACATAGTGGCACAGTGGCACTCTGGCCTTGTACTTCTAGGGTTCAGGGTTTAAGCCCCACCTCGGGTCAATGACATTGTGGATTTGGAGTTTTCATGAGCTGTACACCATTATTATCTCAGTTATGAAAGATCATGGCTTGAACTATCTTGCTTTGCATGTAATGAGTCTCATATATTAGTTTCACCTTTTAAGTTGCATTACTGAAATAAATGAACTTTTGCACAATATTCAAATTTTTCGAGTTTCACCTGTATGTGTTAAGTTCCGTCCAGATCTCTCAAATCATGAAAGAACCTATAAGAAACATACATACATAAATACAGGCTTTGGACAATGAAACTGAAATGCCTGATTTTATACCACAATAATTCATTAGTATGGTGTTGGGCCTCCTTTGGCGGCCAAAACGGCATCAAGTTCGTCTTGGGAATGACAGATTTAAGTCCTGCACAGTGGCCAGGGGGAGTTTGAGTCATTCTTCTTGCAGAATACTGGCCAGGTCACTATGCGATGCTGGTGGAGAAAACCGTTCCTTGACTCGCTCCTGCAAAACACCCCAAAGTGTCTCAGTAATATTTAGATCTGATGACTGTGCAGGCCATGAGAGATGTTCACCTTCACTTTCATGTTCATCAAACCACTCTGTCACCAGTCTTGCTGTGTGTACTGGTGCATTATCATCCTGATACACGGCACTGCCTTCAGGATACAATGTTGAACCACATTGTATATGTTTGAACCACTGGGTGGACATGGTCCTCCAGAATGGTTCGGTAGTCCTCGGCAGTGAGGCGCCCATCTAGCACCTGTATTGGGCCTTGGGAATGCCATGATATTGCAGCCCAAACCATCACTTATCCACCCCCATGCTTCACTCTGGGCATGCAACAGTCTGGGTGGTACGCTTCTTTGGGGCTTCTCCACACTGTAACTCTCCCGGATGTGGGAAAGACAGTGAAGGTGGACTCATCAGAAAACAATACGTTTCACATTGAGCACAGCCCAAGATTTTCGCTGCTGACACCATTGAACCTGATGTCTGCCACTGGCATGAGTGACCAAAGGTTTGGCTATAGCAGCCCAGCCATGTACAACGACCCTGTGAAGCTCCAGATGAACAATTTTGGTGGAAATAGAAGAGTTGAGGTGCACATTTTGTGGTTTTATGTTTTTTTGGATACAATCTGGGTTAGTACCTCTGAGAAACCTGAAAGGGCTCTGGTTATAGGAGACTCTATACTGAGGCACATGAAATTAGCGAGGCCTTTAGGGGCGCCAGCGGCAGTGGTCAGGTGTATCCCGGGAGCCAGAGCACCGGACATATCAGGTAATCTTAGGGCTCTAGGACAGCATAGGTTCTCTAAGATAGTGGTACATGCTGGAGTCAATTATATATGCCTTCGTAAGTCAGAGGTTAGCAAGAATAATTTTTCAGAGGTGTTTAAATTAGCGAAGGCGTTGTCCGATGAAGTATTATGCTCTGGCTTCATCCCAATGCGACATACAGTACAGTAGCTTACAGCATGGTCGCTGAACTGGTGGTGCTCCGAAAATAATGTGGGGTTCATAGACAATTGGAGTACCATTGAGCGCAAAGCTGGTCTGTTTGGGCAGGAGGTGTCCATCCCACTCGGGAAGGTGCTGCTCTCATTTCTTGCAGTATAGCACATAGTCTCAGAAGAGGCCTACTGTAGTTAATCGGTGACAATCCAGAGCCCAGGCCAGGGAGCAGACAGACAGACTAAACCAACCGTCTGCTAGCTGCATAGAGTCGTCACTCAGGGTTCATCATATTGAGACTGTGTCTGTTCCCCGAGCTAAACATAAACATACATTTAGAAAGACTCAGAAAGTCTGTTTTAGTAATTAAATAATATTTAGTAATAGAGAAGAAAAATTCTAAACAGACTGACTCAGTCAACACCTCTGATCTGAAGCTAGGACTGTTAAATATTAGATCTCTCACATCTAAAGCAGTTATTGTTAATAAAATGATCACAGATCAGGAGTTTGATATATTATGTTTAACAGAAACCTGGATTAAACAGGACGAGTATGTAGCTCTAAATGAAGCTAGTCCTCCTGGATACAGCTACATACACCAGCCTCGGCTAACTGGTAGAGGCTTTACATTTAATATTATTCTTCGGATTAAGTATAACAATTCCACAGTCTGAAGTTATCTCAGATCACTATCTTGTCTCAATTAAAGTGTGTCATAATAATAATGTATGCACAGCGCCGCGCTACCGCATTAAAAGTACATTTACATTAAATACCGCACAGAACTTTATCAATAATCTTCCAGCGTTATCAGCTTTGATTGGATCGCCATCTGACTTCACAGAACTCGAACAGGCGACTGAACATTTGGAGTTGACATTTCGTTGTACCTTAGATAATGTAGCTCCAGCTAAACAGAAATTGATTAGAGATAAGAAACTCGCCCCCCGGTATAGTGACCACATACGTGCTTTAGAACAGACCGCTCGAAAATTAGAAATGTCATCAAACTAAATTGTTAGTATTACAATTAGCATGGAAGGAGAGCATCCTGAACTATAAACAAATCTGCTGCTAGATCATTGTATCTCTCCCCTTTTGTAGAAGCTAACAAAAATAAACATAGATTTTTATTTAATACCATATTTAAATGAACCAGGAATAAGACCATACAGTAGAACATACAGTAGGGAGGACTTTATGAACTTTTTCAATACAAAATCATATATATTATAGTGATACAGATGATAAACTAACCACATCACATCAGAACTTAGAATACTTTACTCCCCTTGAAGAGAATTAACTAATTTCACTCATCTCTTCTGCATTGCAATCTTCAACCTGTGTATTAGATCCTACACTGACACATTTTCTCAAGCAGATAGTACCAGCAATAAAAAAAAAACATTGATGAAAATAATTATCTCTTCACTCAGCAGTTGGTATGTTTTAAAAATCTTTTGAATTGGCAATTTTATAAACCACTAATTAAAAAACACGGCCTCGACCCCTGTCAGCTGTCAAATTATAGGCTGATATCAAACCTCCCCTTTATCTCTAAGATTCTGGAAAAGGTAGTAGCACAGCAGCTATGTTCTTATCTACATAGAAATAGCATTAATGGATTGTATCAGATGGGGTTTAGGCCTCGTCACAGCACAGAAACAGCACTTGTAAAGTAGTAAATGACCTCCTATTGGCCTCTGATCAGAGTTGCATCACTATACTTGTGTTACTCGACCTCAGTGCAGCTTTTGACACTATTGGTCATAGTATTCTCCTTCACAGATTATAAAATGTAGAAGGAATTAAGGGAACTGACCTCTCCTGGCTCAGATCCTATTTGACTGATCATTATCAGTTTGTAGATCTAAATGGGGCTATTCTACTCTACTCTGCTTGTTCTCAAGTGGAGTTTGGTGTTCCACTGGGTTCGATTTTAGGCCGACTGTTTTTTTTTTTTCTATTACATGCTTACATGTAATTCTCTGGGCAACATAATTTGTAATCATGGTATTAGTTTTGAATCAGGGAGGGTCATGGTATTATATACCGAGGAAGAGTTATGTACATAGTGCAATGATTTGGTGTAGCCAGTGTGAAGATATTGTATACTTATAATAAATAGGTTGCTTATGTACTGTATACTGTGTGCATATGTAACTATAAATAGAAATGGTTATATACAAAAAGGGTTATATACACTGAGTGCAATGAACAAGGATATATGGCAAGATAAGAAACATGTGCATATGAATATGAATATATACTGTATACAGAGAAGGGGGCGGCACGGTGGTGTAGTGGTTAGCACTGTTCCCTTGCACCGCCAGGGTCCGGGTTCGATTCCCATCTCTGTGTGCATGGAGTTTGCATGTTCTCCCCATGCTTGGTGGGTTTCCTCCGGGTACTCCGGTTTCCTCCCACAGTCCAAAGACATGTAGATTAGGCTAATTGGCATTCCCAAATTGCCCGTAGTGTAGTAGTGTGTGAATGAGTGAGTGTATGTGTGTATGTCTGTGCCCTGTGATGAATTGGCACCCTGTCCAGGGTATACCCAGCCATGTGCCCTAGGTTTCCTGGGATAGGTTTTGACAATAAGCAAATTGGTGGGATCCAAGGTTTAATGAAAACAGGTTTTGAGGAGTGCTAGGACCAGCCGCTCAAAAAACTTGGTGATGATGGGGGTGAGTGCTACTGGGCGGTAGTCATTAAGGCACTTTGCAGTTGGCACAATGGAGGTGGTCTTAAGACAGGTGGGCACAAGAGCTGGGCTAGAGAGAGGTTGAATAATTGTGTTAGGACCCCTGCCAGTTCTCCAGCACATCACACCACCACAACATGTCCGGGGATACCATCAGGCTCTGCAGCTTTCCGTGTATGGATCCGGCCCAGAACTGTGCTGACATCATTAATGGAGAGTGTGAGTGGTTGGTAGCCTGCAGGGAGCTCAAATTTGATTGCTGGGTCCAGATTATTCTTTTCCAAGCGAGCGTAGAAGTTGTTTAGCTCATTGAGAAAGGAGATAGTAGTGGATGGGGGTGAAGGGTTGATGGGCTTGTGACCTCAGTAGAAAGTGGCTCATGGAATAGGTAAGCAGGTCCCCTAGCATAATGTTGCTTAGGGCCCCAGGAAAGTTAGGTCAAGCTTTGTTCCTAGTTGCCGAGAAAAAGCAGCGAAGATTTTACAAAGCTGGCAGGATAATAATGCAATTATATTGTGTATCCTGAATATTGAATCTCCTTAATGCAACATGTCCAATGACCTTTCGGTCAGTTCCTTTCTCTCCTGAAATTGAACGTTGATGGGTCTGCATTTGTTTTTATTTAAATAAGAGTTTGGAGGTTAAAGAAAAAAGAAAGCAAAATGGAAATTTTTGTGAGCAGTCCGTGCCACAATCATTTTTAAAGGATGGGTGAAGTAAATAGGTAAACTTTTGAGAAGGTTGTGTAAGCAGTAAAGATCTAAAACAGATCTACTGAAGAAACACCAGCCTTTGGATTTTCATCGTACAGGTATTTTTAACTGCTCAATGTTTATCCTCTATGTTAGAATTCATGTAAATATATCCCTTTGTATTTGATATATATGTACCTGTATTTTGTACTTAAGAACCTTTTTTTTTCAGCCATCAGTCCAGCATGAAGCTGAATCTTTTTCTTTTTGTGTCTCGCTGTTTTCTTCATCTTTCTGGTAAGAGTATGCTAAACCACTGTTAATCATTTGTGTAATATAAAAAAAATTATTTTCTAAATAATTATTTTATTAATGCAAATATGTTCTTTAATTCATTTATATTAGAGTAAACATTTTTTTTTATTTAGATTTAGATATTGTAGAAATGTCAACATCTCAGCTACTGTTAAGTTCAGCAGTTACTGACTTTTAATGTGTTTAAAAACTGCAAATAATTCCATGAACGGTACATTATTACAATTAATATACATTGGAAAATAAAGATATAATATTTCATTAGGAAACTTATTTGTAGATTTCCTTCTTCAGAACAACTTACATTCATGAGATTATACAATTGAAATGAAGGTTGAAGGTTAACAGATAAAAATTATGTTGATGAACAAGCAAGTAAATGAGATGTAGCTGATAAAACTGTACAAAAGATGTCACGACTGCCCGAGTTTTGTGCTGCTGTAGTGAATAATCGACAAATATGCTTATTTTATATTTACATGTAATCTGAGCTGCAGTATTAAGTCAGTAACTATAGCTTAGTTAACCTAAATGAAACTAAATTTAAGTTTATTAAATTATATAATTTAGTCATTAGTCATCAATGCATACACATCTACCAGTTAAAGTTTACTGTGTGTTTACAAAAATTCAATATTTCCCCCAGGTCTGGTCCCAGCTGCTGTATCCATTGTGCTAACTGTCCCTCACAGATATGAGCTGATAATGACATTTCAAACATGGCCCGTTGCACAGGATTACTGCAGGGCGATGTACACTGACCTGGCAATAATCCTAAGTGACACTGATTGGCTAAGATTGAATAAAGTAACAAAAATCAAAGGTGTGAACCCACCTTCCTGGGTCGGATTGTGGAACGATGTCAATAGCTGGCGCTGGTCCTTAGGTGACCTCCCACTGACGAGTGTCACTTATACCAACTGGCTCAATGGAGAGCCTGATAATTATGCTGGAAAAGAATCATGTGTCTTTATATGTACATATAATCAGTGGTGTGATGCACCATGTTCAAAGCTATGCCCCTTCATATGCTATGATGGTGAGTCAATATCCTGATATCGATTTCCTTACTTTTGTTTTGTTTTATGTAGAGACAGATGCTGACAGAGACATGACCTTTTATTTTTACAGCCAGGTTTACTGGCGCTGCCAAATTCATCCTCATCACTAGTCCGGTGTTGTCCTGGCTTGATGCTCGGGCTTACTGCCGACAATATCACACAGACTTGGCCAGCGCTCTTAACAGTTCAGATCAACAGATGTTAAATCAGTTGATAACGTCCACTTATACTTGGATTGGGCTATACAGAGACACTTGGAAGTGGACAGATGGGACCAACGCTACAAACCTCCCATGGCTTCCTGGACAACCTGATAATTATTACGGCAATGAGAACAATGCAATAGTTCTTAATGATCAGTTGAGTGATATACCCGCCAGCTTCCTGTACTATTTCTACTGTTACACCAGTGAGTCTTCTGTTTTCTTGGCCTTTGCTTCTAATATCAAATCAGTAACAAAAAACTCAAATCTCAAAATGATTTATTAATGAATTATTATCACAGAGTTTTGTCTTTTTTATTCTGAATCTACTTACTGTTACAACAAAGAAATACAAAATACAGAAAAATACACACTGTAACATTTCTATTGTATAATATGTGATTAAAGTGCACATTTGCCATGGTATTGTTTAGACAATCTTAGGCAATGTTAGAACATTTATTTCCACCCAGACCTTTATAAAATTTTGACAAAGATCTTCTATTGCTGATGGAAAGATCAAAGTACTATGTAAAGCCTCCTTCAGCACGTCCCAAAGGCTTTCAGTGGGGTTTGTGTCAGGACTCTCTGGTGGCCAGTCCATGCATGCAACTGATTTCTTGTGCTCACAGAAATGCTTTTTAACAACTTGATCTAATTTTCTTGCAATTTTTTCCTGGAATATCCCTATGACGTCAATAAAGAAAAACTTCTCACTACCGTACACTCAGGTCATCAGCTGACTTCATTTTATTGCCACATAATGTTGCTGAGCCTAGACCTGAGCAACTGAAGCAACCCCAAGGTTCATCGCTTCATGCGCTTTCCTTCCTGTACATATCGCTCTGGAATAGGGTGAATCTGAACTCAGACCACATGCCCTTAAACGCGAGCCAAGACCGGCCCCTCCCAGCTCTCTCTGGGCGCAGCCACAGGCGGGAGTCTCTCCTGGACGTCCGTTGGATGGGTGGCTTTCCCGGCTGGGATCAGAACGCGGTCCTCCTTGCGGCCTTTTCCTCTCAGGTGGCATTCTCCACCATTGTAACGGGTTCAACCCTTGTGTACCACAAACACACGGACATGAGGTCAACATTAATACATCATATGAACATATAATCATAGCAAATAAAACTTCTCTGTGGAAATAAGGTAATATAATTCTCTATGTCACAACGCCATCTGTTACAGATATTTATATAGAAGTTTGTGTGTCCCTTGTGTGTGTATTCCATACTGTAGATTTCCCAACAAGGAGTCAGATAATAAGACTGCAGGTGAAGTCTGATGGGAGTGTATTTGATCATGCTGTGCCGACATCTATTTTAAATCAGGTGAGTCACAGGACATCTTTACATTTTAGACAAATTGTATATAATTACGTGTGTTATAATTACTCACTGCCAACATTCTCAGATTCCTGTTATTCTCAAAAATGTCAATTCTATGTATAATTAATAATTATTTGTGACACGTATTCCTTTATTTTTGGTTTGAGTTATTAAATAATCATTGAGTTATTAAACAATCATATATGGTTATTGGTTTTGAGTAATTACATCCTGATTCTGACCTTCAGATGAAGCAGAAGCTGCTGGAAAATGGCATGTCACAGAACATCACAGTGGCCTGGAGGGTGCAGTCAAATGGAAACATATTCAACAAGAAAAACAAGATTGAACCTTAACATCGAAATGCTTAACGTAGAATTAAGTTCATTTCAAGTTGACTAGAATTTTAAATTTAGCAATTTTATATGTTAAATTTAACATTCAGTTGATGAGATTAGCTGAAACAACGCAAATAAGCATATTATTTTAATACTCTGATTGTAACAGACGAACTTTGCCTTTGCCAGTTTAATTTTAAAGTCAGTTCTTAATGTCATAGCAAATACATTCAGCTGCAAATGACCACTGGACACAGTGATAAGGAGAAAGTCAAAGTGGGTTGGTTCAATTCAGTCCAATTCATTTGCATTTAATTAGCACTTTAGTGGCAAAAAACAGCTTTACAGATATAAATAAATACATATTTCTTGTGTTTTGTTTCTACAATTTAGAATATACATTAACATCAATATACACTTTTTGTAACTATTTTGTAACCATTATAGAATGTACATTAAATTATTAATTCATTATACAGTACAGTCCTTGGCCATGTTTTGTAATTTTCCTTGACATTATCTCAAATACTGCTCTCTTTCTTTAGGTTCCCCTTCTGTTTTTCTTGGACAGACTTATTGCCCGAAACTGTCCTCCAAATGAAATTCCCAAGCTGTCGTTAGTCAGCACACTACACATGCACAGAGGCAAAATGTGAATAATGTGGTTCTAATAGTTCTAATTCAAGTAAATTGACCATTTATCTAATATATTGTTTATCTGGGCCCATTTTTTAGAGTTAACTCTAAAAATACTGATCCCTCAAAGGTAGAACATCAAATGTATTTTTGAAGCTTCCTACTCTTACTTTTAGCAAGGAGTAGGGCCACTCCTAGGAAAGTCCTTGTATGAGTTAGCTGTGTTCTTTTATTATATATATATATATATATATTTATTTATTTATTTTTTTCAATCTAAACCTTGGGAATCGACTCGGAGCCACTCGGAGGTCCCGTGTTTTTTTATTATAATTATTTGGTCACCATTTTGCTTGCTAATCTTTCTCTGGTTTTAAATTGCAGTTTTTTTTACAGTTACGAAACTGCTAAAAAAAAAGAAAGAAAGAAAAGAAGAAGGCAGCATGGTGGTGTAGTGGTTAGCACTTTTACCGTGTTTGGTGGGTTTCCATTGTGACCTGCAGTTTAGGCTAACTGGAGTTCCCAAGTTGTCTGTAGTGTGTGCATGTCCTGGGAAGTCTCCTGGGATAGGCTACAGGCCCCCCGTGACCCTGAATACACGATAAAGCGTTATAGATGGTGGGTGAGTGAGAAAGAAAAACGTCCAGTAAGTACACCAATCCTGTGTTTGTCATTTTAAAAAGGGAATCCCGATATGAAATCCAAATGCTGTGTACCTTGACATCATTAATTGAAGTGTGTTAATCCATGTACATTATAAAAATAAAGTCTTGAATGTAGACTTTTCTTAAAAAGTTGAAAAAATAATATAAGTATCGTCTTTGCAAAGTCACTTAAAGGGAAAATCGAAGTAGGGAAAAGTGCACAAGCAAAGGGGTGACCTCAGGCAGAAAAAAAAGTCAATTTAGGACCTTTGGTGAGCGTACAAGGAGTGAAGTGAGGCTTGAGTTTTATATACTTATATATAGTTTAGATTATTATTATTATTTTTAGGTATTTATTATAGTTTACAGCTCATGGAAAATCATGAATGCTCCCCAGTACAAACAAATTGGTTCATGCCCAAAATATTTGCCTGAATGTGTCCCTGTTCAAAAACTCCAGTAACCCTTCATCTTCCATGTAAAACAGGACTCTTATAGTTGTTGAGACCAACAGCATTATTTCAGCTCTGGAAATTAGTCATGTTTTTGATTTGATAAGAAAATGATGTTCAAATGTGCTTTTCTGTGTGCTTAAGGTGCAAGGTGTGTATTTTATTTATTTATTTATTTTTGCTCTGACTGATTACTGGCCTTTATTACATCATGTAAAACCTTCTTCATGAATCCTAACAATACTCTTTAGTTCCTGTGAAGATCCATCATTGTGAGATAATTTTTATTACTACTCCTCTGCTTTCAAAATGGGTTAGATTTTCTCTTCCTGCCTCAAAATTCTGCTTCAGAGTGGCAGTGATGATTTTATAAAGCAGGCATGATAACATTTCAGAGGCTGAATATTCTGATTATTAATACCTGACCATTCCAAATTAAAGGCAACCTGATAAACCCAATCACTTGGAATCCTTTCTGTGTGAAAATAGGATGTTTATGGGTAAGCATTTGGTTTTATTTGAATAAGAAGTCTAGATCCAGATGAATAAATGAAAACTGTAAACAACATGGATCTGCCTACACACTTGACATCTTTCCAGGATTAAAAGGACAAATGGAGGTAAAAGATAAACGTTTAAGAGAGTTTTATAGAAGTAGTTTCTTTTTTCTTATTGCTGTTGTTAGAATTAACTGAAACTTTAACATTTAAATAACAGGTTGATAAAAAAAGCCAATTGTAAGCTATACTAAAAAAAATAAAATAGGATACAAATGTTTCCAAAAATCTATTTTAGCAGCAGTTTAATGTGTGGTGACACATCTGGTTTCTAACAATAATACTGAGTTGTTATCATTTTTGACCATACTTGACATAACTAATTAGCAGTTTTATACTTAATATCATTATGTCCTGAAAATAAAAATACTTGTTTTTTCTCAGTCTGCTTCTTGATAGCTAATACTCTTAAAAAGCAATGATTTTTGACAAATTAAATATACTTTTTAAATAAACCCTTTACTGGATGCACCATGCATGTATTTATATATGATAATTTTGGGTAGTATTAAGGAAATTGTAAATTGTACATGGACCTGGAAATCTACATATGTCGCAGTAAAACGCAAATAAAGACGTGAAGAAAATACAGCAATAAGTAAACAAAATACTAATACCAATAAATACATCTATTAAAATATATCAGATAATTAAAAGGTGTGAAACAGTAGGTGTAAAAGGTGTAAAATAAATGAGGTTATCAGTACTAATAGAGTCGTTTCAGTGAAAGGAACACGATGACCTGAGAAAAAACGATTAACACTATTTCATTATATTTTGCAAAATACACCATATGCAAGGTGTAATCATTCCAGCAGAAAGGTATTGTGTTTTTAAACCAGCAAAAAAACTGTACAAAGAATTAGAACTAAAGAATTTCCTGAAGTATCCAAAAATACATTCCATCACATTTTGACTTGCATCCATACAGATTTATAAAAAGTAAATAGGAGTCTGCATTTTTCCACATTCACTCATGTCTTCATTTTTACATTCCTTCAGTCACTTAGAAACATACATATTAGAAAGACCTTAAAATAATCAAGAGTAACAACAAAACAATACATATATATACACACAGACATACACAAACACACTACCACTTGAAATGTATCTGCTACTTCTGCTCTGTAAAGCTTCATAACGGCTCTAATCTGAGCTGCTGGTTGTTAATTGGTGATTTCTGAGGCTGGTGACTCTAAATGAACTTCTCCTCTGCAGCAGAGCTCAGCTTTGGTCTTGATTTCCTGGGAAGGTCTTCATGAGAGCCAGTGGTGCATGACGGAGAATCACAGAGGAGTATCAGCTGGGAGTCACAGGAGCGTCAAAGATGATTCACAAAGTCAGATAGAGATTTAGTCGCTGATCTTCTGACAGGCGGTTCTGGAAAATTCAGTAAACCCTTAGATTGCACTCTCATAGGTGATCCGAGCATCTGATGGTGATGGAGTACCCTGACTTACAGCTGTAACACACACACACACACAGTGTTAAGTTTGTATAGAGTTAAATTTATGAATCATATCATGTCCCCACACCCATCTAACTATCTATCTATCTATCTATCTATCTATCTATCTATCTATCTATCTATCTCTCTCTCTCTCTCTCTCTCTCTCTCTCTCTCTCTCTCTCTCTCCAGTCAACCTTCCACATGTGTGTGTGTGAGAGTGTGTGAGATGTCTCACCCCACTCTGGGTTCTTGGGTTTCCTCAGTAGGCGTGGTCCACACAGACCGATAATCAGCGCTCCGAGTGGAGCAGTGATGAGGATGGAGAGAACAGCCACACTCAGCACGTCCATACCAAAACGCTGAAACTCCTTATCCTGCTTCACACGCGCCATGTCCAGAGCTGTCGAGCCGATTGCTGCCTGCCGAGGGAGACACTCAGCCAATCAGCTTGCAGTTTTCACTTTATCTTCATTTCCTGCTTTCTTGTTAATAATGGACAAACCACTGACTCAGCACATATTCTCTTTACGTACGACACTGATGAAATTAGTTACTATTAACTATTTAAGAATCAAATCCGGGCAACAGTGCGAAGCACTAAGCCACACTGCTGCCATATACTGTATGTTCAAAATAATATTCTAATTCATAAGGAAGAAAACTGTTAGAACAAAGGATTGAGATAAAAATGCATAAGAAAAAAAAAAACACAAACAATATAAATATCTATAAGTGATGGTGACCTGAACAGTCGCTTTAGGCATCCAAGCCAGAGCGATAAAGATCTTTTCTTTAAAAGTAAATCCAGCACAGAGCACCATAACGAAGGTGAAGAAGATCCTTACACTCAGGGCAATGCTGAGCGCAGCAAGACCCAGGGCTGAGAACACACACACACACACACACACACACACACACACACGCACACACACAGAAGTGGTGCATATGCGAAACAGAGCTAAGTCCTTGAACAGATAAAAGTGTTTTCTACTGTTAAATACAGTGTGTGTGTGTGTGTGAAAGAGAGAGAGGGAGACTGACCCACAGTGATGGGCTCTAGAGCACCAATGCTGATTTCAGCTCCAATTAGCCCAAACAACAGAGGCTGAAACACGTCCCATACCTTACCTACAACCTCCTCTACAGGAGCCTGAAACACACACAAATAATAGAAAATAAAAAAAGATAGCACAGCAGATGTGAGAGAAACAAACAAGTAATTTATGGAAGCACAAATAGCAAAGCCAAGAAAAAAGGATGAAATAAAGGAAAAGAAAAAAAGCTGAAAAGAGGGCAAAATATAGAAAAGAGTAGAAAAGACAGTAATCTGAGAATTGATAATTAGTAATTCAATAATAGACAAAAGGATAGGTATGAAGAAAGAAAGTACAAAGTAAGTGAAAAAAAATTGTGCCTTATTGTTTTCCCAGCCGGTTCCAGCGAGGAACGCGAGGACGAGTGTACAGAGTCCACCTGAACCTGGGAATCCAGCCACATTGGAGCCGAAAACAGCAAACACACTGAGACCGAGCAGCAGGAAGGAACGCTTCAGCACCAGAGCTTTCTACAGAACACACACCATAAAACACGCGGTTATTATCACACATCTAATGTACAAATAAAGTTAGAATTCTCTAGACTGATGTCATTTTGATGTCCCATGTGGAGTGTCATTGGGAGTCTTTACCTGGTCCTTGCTGGGAAAATAACGAAGGAAGAAACCGAGAGCCACACCCACAACTACACCTCCTAAGACCTCTAAAGACCCTCTGAGGATGTTGAACCACGTGGAGCCTGCAGGGGGCAGCACAGAGAATGGGTTTATAACCAAAGTTCAAATCAGGGCTGTTGTGAAGACTGTAAACAGAGATGAGAAAAGAGGGGCAAGGCCAGGCTAAGGGTGAATCCACACCTTTCAGCAGTTCTCAGTGTTTTTCTTGGCAGTGTTGCTGTTCCCCGGCAAACTGGACAAGCTCCAAATTTTGATCCCAACATAGAGATTGATTCTGGACTGTAATATTATGGTTTTCTAGGAAACTTGACTCAACACCATCATCCCATCGACAGAGTGAGGGAGCTCAAGGGGAGCAGCACAAGCAGGTAAAAACAGAGGTGGAGGCTGATGCAGTTATGTAAATACAACATGGTGAACAGCATCTACTACTGTTACCATGCAGAAAACATCTATAACATTCCCCAACAAGAAGCCCACTATGAACCGAGAAGTCTGGCTTCTACTCAAAACAGGTAACAATGTTAGTAACCTAGAAACAGGTGTAAGGATCTACCCAATGACAAAGACGTCAAAGCACTTTTGTTAGCCGCTCTAGATAAGTTGTAAATGTAAACGATGTCTCTTTGATCTGGCACGATCACCATTTTCATAGGAAAATGTTTTGAAAGGCTGGTTCTCACTCACCACAAAGCCTGCTTGCCTCCCACCCAGGATCCACACCACTTTCCTTGCCACCCCAACAGGTCAGCTGGGAATGCCATCTCAATTCTATTCTGACTCACCTGAACAACTCCAACCTACAGTATGTTAGAATGCTGTTCATTGATTTTCGTTCTGCATTTAATACAGTCAGCATGTCCAAGATTAAACATCTTGGCTTTGAGGTGAGTGAGAACCAGCCTTTCAAAACATTTTCCTATGAAAATGGTGATCGTGACAGATCAAAGAGACAGTTTAAAGGTTTCTGTGAAAATCTTATCTAAAGCGACTTACAAAAGTGGTTTGATGTTTTTGTCATTGGGTAGATCCTTACACCATAGCATCCACTAGGTTACTAACATTGTTACCTGTTTTGAGTAGAAGCCAGACTTCTCGGTTCATAGTGGGCTTCTTGTGGGGGAATGTTATAGGTGTTTTCTGCATGGCAACAGTAGTAGATGCTGTTCACCATGTTTTATTTCCTTAACTGCATACGCCTCCACCTCTGCTTTTACCTGCTTGTGCTGCTCCCTTTGAGTTGCCTGTGTTTTTGGTAGCAAACCAGTCAGACCTCCAGTCTTTCAGACTGCAGAACCTCACCTACTCCAGTCTCACCCTAAACATTGAAGCTCCATAAGGACATGCATTGTTTTCTCTCCTATCCTCCCTCTTTACCAATGACTGCATACCTGTGGCTGCCTCCAACAGTATTATTATCATACCCCGGGGATAGGCTTGATCAGAAGTAACAATGAAATGGATTATAGGAAGGACATCCTGGTGTGAGGAATACCCTGGAACGTAATACTAGAAAAATGTCAGAGGTGATTAGTGAATTAATTATTGATTTCTGAAGTGCTGAAAAACACACTCATGCCATCGGAAACATTTTATAAGAAACACTGCCTGAAGAGGGTAAAAGGCATTATCATCTCTCATCCTTCTTTTGGACTATTGACCCTCATGAATGTGCTACTGGTGGATTAGCGCCTGAACAACAATACTAAGAAACAGCTTCTTCCCTGTGGCTGTTTCCATACTGAACACTTCATCACAGTGTAATTTCAGTTACCATGCAATGACAGTAAAGTTGTACCTGCTGTACCACTGCTAACACACTATACATCTTTGGTACATCTTTTATCAAACACATAACTTCAACTGCTGTCTTTGCACTACCTATATTTCATCCATAATTAATTCATACCCCTAACCATCATATCCAAAATTATATATATACAGCACAGAGCAAAAGTTTAGACACCCCTTCTCATTCAGCGAGTTTTCTTTCTTGTGTTCTTTAGCCCAAACGCGTCTCTTCTGCTTGTTGTCTGTCCTTAGCAGTGGTTTCCCAGCAGATCTTCTAGCATGAAGGTCTGATTCACACAGTCTCCTCTTAACAGTTGTTCTAGAGATGTGTCTGCTGCTAGAACTCTGTGTGGCATTGACCTGCTCTCTGATCTGAGCTGCTGTTAACCGCCGATTTCTGAGGCTGGTGACTCGGATGAACTTCTCCTCCGCAGCAGAGGTGACTCTTGGTCTTCCTTTCCTGGGGCGGTCCGCATGTCAGCCAGTTTCTTTGTTGTGCTCGATGGTTATTGTGACTGCACTTGGGGACACTGTCAAAGTTTTCCCAATTTTTCCGACTGATGACCTTCATTTCTTAAAGTAATGATGGCCACTCGTTTTTCTTTACTTAGCTGCTTTTTTTTGTTGCCATAATGCAAATTCAACCTCTTTGAATGAGAAGGTGTGTCCAAACGTTTGCTCTGTACTGTATATATGTATATCTTGTAACATGTTATATTCTCAACATCTCTCGAAACAAATCTAAGTCAATCTACTCTAATGACATTCAGTTACCAGTGGCGAAAGCGATGCCAAGGCAGGTGGTGAACCCTGTGATGGCGAGGACATCATCAAAGCTTCCAGCAGCCATTAACAACGTAGGCACGCCCTGTTCTGCCCCGTAGCCATCCTTCTGCAGCAGCAGCATGGAGGGAACCACGACAGCAGGAGACACGGCACCCAGAACAAACCTAAACACGACACACACACTGAAACAACCCTTCGACACATTGCTCGCTGTTTAGACCTGTTATAACTGCATAGTAAATTTACACTTTTTTGCATGTGACGTGAGTTTAGTAACTACAGGCGAACCCCAGAATGAAGCCCCAGATCCATGGAAGTCCCATGAGGAAGTGCGACAGCAGAGCCACAGTCGAGGCTTCGATTAGACACGGACCCACAGCTACACGAACACACACCGCCTTCAGCTTTTTCAGGGCCTGAAATCAACAACGCATGAAATCTTACATTTGATAACCTAACCACAAACACACTGTTGCTTAAATGTATTGAAACACCTTTATTTACCATCTTAAATTATTCAATTGTATTAACTTAAGGAATATACCTTTTTCCCTGCTTATGTAGAAACCAAACTACACACACAAACACGACACAAACTCATTTCCTTGCAGCTTGTGGGTGGCGCATGAAAACATCTGACATACCGAGGCATCCAATCCCAGGCCGGCTCGGGTCAGAATAACAGCGAGGGCGATGTTTCTGAGTGAAGTGGACCATTTGAAGTTAATGTAAACAGCCTCTGTTACCATGGGGATGTTCCTGAGAAGGAGACCTGCTAACAACATACCTGACCACGCGCCCACACACACACACACACGGAGTAAAATGTTTACTACCATCTGGAATATCAGTTACACTTTTCACACTTTGGTTTTGAAAAAAAGATTACAGCTGAGAATAAAAGAGGGCATTCTACCCAGGAGAGGTGGGAGGGGTGGGAGGCGGGGTAATCTGACAAGTCCCACCAGCTTTCCTCCAATCAGAGAGCAGATGAACACGGTGATGATGCCGAAGAGGTTTCCTCCAGGGAGACACTCGTCCTCAGTGATGGACCAAACCACTCCAAATAACACTGCAGCCATGGATGCTTTACACACACAAACACACACTCTGATTAAGCAACATTACGTAAGAGCTCAGTGTGTGATGTCACTAATCAAAATTCAACCAACCACAGTCTGATATGCAAATTAGACGACGGAAGCGCCAGATCCAATTAAATGAAGTTAGATGATATTAGCGATACTCCTCTGTAGTCCAACTAGGGACTGTGAAGGCCAAGGGTGATCAATGTATTTATTCCCATTTGTACAACCTTGGTAGGACCTCGGGTCAACACTCACATGCTCATTCACACACTACAGATAATTTTGGGAATGCCAATTAGCTTAACCTGCCTGTCTTTGGACTGTGGGAGGAAATTTTTTTTATATGATTGTCAAATGTTTATTTGCAATTGTATACTATACAACTGTTTATAATTTACCAGACCACCAGAGGGCGCCTGCGCATGTTTTACTTCAGTTGTGTCACGCTGCCTTGTAGTCTATATCACTTGTGTTTTTCTTATGTCACACCCTGGTCTTGCTACTGGGTTGCTCAGCTGTTCTTGGTTAGGTTTCATCCTCTATTTAACATGTAGTTGATTCATTAATGAATATCTTATCTCAGTGCATACAAAAGTGCAGCGGTCAGAGAGTAGGACCGTCATTCATTTGTGTGTCACTTGAAGTGATTCATAAATCATCGGTGTGCCACTTTGTCCTATTCACCTTTGGTAATAAATGATGCGAGTATGCCGAGGGGAGGACACGGACAACGCTTCCTCAGCCACCCGCAGCATCGTCGCTTCGGCTCCGTGTTGGTGGAGGCGTCTATCGAGTGTGTGGCTCTCTGCACCTCGGCCTCTTCCGTGTCCTCACTCATCAACGCCTGGGATGTCTGATTATCTGAACAGTGCTGGGAACATGAATTAACAACTAATCATGTGTTGAACAACACCTTACTGTGTGTGTGTGTGTGTGTGTGTGTGTGTGTGTGTGTCATTACCACAGATAAGAAACTGTACATACAGTATCAGAGTACAAGTTCCTGTTTGTTCTGCAGGGTTTGTCTCACAATCTCACATACTCTCTCTTTCACTCACACACACACACACACACACATACACATTCATATATGAGTGTGTGTCTATATATATATATATATATATATATATATATATATATATAGAGAGAGAGAGAGAGAGAGAGAGAGAGAGAGACACTAAAGTCTATAAATGTATTAGTGTGCATAAATACAATATGTAAGAAAATAATATCAAACTGTAAGTGATAATGCTACTAACAATAATGCATAATTAATGTATTCGATTTTTCCCCTGCATTATTAACCCATGTTGTACCTCTACATGGTTTCCCACCACACGAGCTTCGTCCTCCACCGAGTGGGACAAATCGGATTGAGGCTCAGCATGATCCATAATACAGTGAGATCACTTCATCTCTGACCGGTGAGGAAGTTCACCCTCCACTTCCTGCCCACTCACGAGGCGGAGCGACCGGCAGCCTGTGACACACCACAGAGGACAGAATATAATATGTTGAATTTGAGATTATGATTAATTGTCTATAACAGCAGTGTGGTGCGAGTTCACTGTATACAGTAGCAGTTCTTTCACAGTCACGTGTAAGGAGGATGCAGTTTAGAAGAAGAGAAGACTTTTATCTAACAGTCAGTGGTAACTTTATTTAATGTCTATTTATTTTATATTTAACACACTGTACACGTCTTTTGTGAATGTTTTAATTGTTTTATAAGCAAAAACGTGCTTATAGTGTTGGGAATTGGTAATATTGTATTACATATTTATATTGTTATCAGATTAAAAAGAAACACATTTGCTAAATCCAATTTCATGCCCTATTATGTTTGCAGTGTCTGTAACATTTTTAATTCAAATCTTACAATGATCTTACTTGTCATTCAGATGAAACTTGGATTTGGGGTTCACATGAAAAGACATAAACCTGAAAAGGTGTATTATTCTAAAATGCTAGATTGTTACGAGATTGCAATATGAATTAGACATGGTTACGGACACTACATTTTTAGATTTTACCAAAAACCAAAGCAAAACAGGTCATATGCATCTAGAAGTTTACTCCGATATTAGTATCAACACTCATAAAGAAATCTGAATCATTTGCATTTTAAATTATTATTGCTTGAAGCAAGACAGTCTTGCTTCAATCATCTCATAAATCATTATATTTATAACAAATAAATTAACCTAAATGAAATATTGTTTTTACGATAAGCACCCTGCAATGTACAGTGGAATCTTGGCTTACGAGCATAATTCATTCCGGAAGCGTGCTCGTATTTCCAAAAAAAAATCTCGTAAACCAAATAGACTTTTCCCATAAGAAATAATGAAAACCCAAATTATTCGTTCTACAGCCCAAAACCATCAATACATAAAAATAATTAATACAATATATAAAGTAAAAATAAAACAAATTAACCTGCACTTAGCATTTTAAAAAAGTAAAAGTAAATCCAGACAGTTAAGTGTTTAAGTGTAAGATATGTGTGTGCGTGTGTGTGTGCGTGTGTGTGTGTGTGTGCGTGTGTCAAATTATGTGTGCACACGCACACAAAAAGTACACATGAGAAAAGTGTGTGTGTGTGTATTTAATGTATATGTATATAAATAAATGTGATTTATTTCAGGGACTAAATAAAATAAATAGAACGATAATATGAATATATATTAAATATTTTGGTGTTGTGATTTGAGGCTTAAATGGAGGAAGTAGATTAAACTGTAGAGTTAATCTGATTTAATCCAGCCACTTAACTCAGCATATGTTACAATAGAGCCTCATGGAATAAAACAATAGGCTACAAATGGCTCTGTGTGGTGACATGTGTATATAATTACACACACACACACAGTGAAGTAGCCAGATTAAACCTGCCATAATAAATAATCATAACAAGGAAAACGTAAGGCCAGAAACAACAATAAAAGCAAAAATAACCAGGTGTAGACACTGTATGCACACATTATGATGTTTGTTTCCGTTTCCGCTCGCTCGCATCGTAGCCGTTATAACGGAACCTCATTGTCATGGTTACTCACTTTCTAGCGAGTTCGCGTTTCTTCTCCCTCTGATGTTGCGCCGAAATCTCCGGCTCGATCCCAATCACTTCGTCACTCTCTCTGCGCGCGCACTCTACAGGCTGCAGTGTCCTGGCATTCGCACTCTACTGAGTGGACTACTTAGTGTATAAGGAGCGGTTCGGGATAGAATCGATAACAGGCCCGTGAATAAGCTAAAATGGATGGCTGACTGTAAACTGCACGGAGTTCACTAAGGACGTTACTGATAAATATGGTTTACATGACAAAATAAACAATAAGACTAATAACATTTCAGTGTTTAAAATGGATTGAAAACACCAACTTCATCAAACGAAGGTCCATCAATTCATGGCAGGGTGACATTTTCATTGCCTTCAATTATTTTGAACTATTCGCAATGGCATGCTTTAAAAAGTCATTCATATTTAATAGACACATTTAATTGATTTTTAAACATAATACAGTGAATTTCACAGTAGCCTTCTATCACGGCTTTAAGCACGAACAGCTTCCATCGATGATGTGTTCAAGCGCACAAGCAACACATTGATATATAATAGTTAATGGAATAGATAGTACAGTAGTAACAATAACAGTTAAGAAATTAAGGAATAATGATTACGATTAAACAACAAGACAAAATAACAATGAATGGCCAGATTAAAAGAGTGCCAAATATATTTTTAAAATCAGTGCTTTCCAAAAGGGTGCCAATATTTCTTAAGTTGTTGAATCATTTTTAAAAGTCGTGCTCTGATTGGGTGTTAAACGATTAAACAAAACACTATCCATTCAAAATGATGACTTTACAACCAGAAAATATAAATAAAAAAATATAATCAGAACAATTTGCCCTGAATAGTATAGTTTTTAACATGGGAAGTGATGTCATACGTAATAATGATGATAAATGAT